>CAUYQG010142087.1:0-15060 GCA_963574415.1 Tarsius wallacei
GCCTGTAGTTCCAGCTACTTGAAAGGCTGAGGCGGAAGGATCGCCGGAGCCCAGCAGGTCGAGGCTGTGGTGGCCGGGAGCGGCCACTGCACTCCAGTCTGGGCAACAGAGTGAGACTCCAACTCAAAAAAAAAAAAAAAAGACAATGCCCCAAATGTTTTGATAAAATACTCAGTGATGATTTTTCAAAGAGGAAAAATAATCAGCTCAAATAATTTTAGCAAGATTTTATTGGACTGCTACTAACTTCCTTTATTAAAGTTTCATTTTAAAAAAAGAGGTATGATTCCACCAAAGCACTAAGCCTCTCCTGTGGTGGTCTTAGATACCAGATGACACTCCAGAGAATACATTACCCTGTAAGAATATTTTGAAATATAAAATATTTAAACATAAATACAACATGGATTTCTATTTAGCTAAAAGAATACAGCTGCTTTTCGTTCCAGTCATATTAATTGGGAGACATAGGCAGGAGGTCCTGGGTTTCACGGTGGGTTTGGGGCTTGAGATGTTTTGCACCCTGGAGCCAGGCTCTCGCAGGGCTTGGCCCTGGGTGACTGGGGTGGGCCTCAGTATCTGGGGGTTTCTCTGCTGTTGCAACTCACACAGCTTGCTGTGCACGTGGGCGTGGATACCTCTGCCAAGGCGATTTTTCTGGAACAGTGCGGCAAGAACCGAGGCTACTGGGATGCTGACATCCGGGGCTTCCGGCCCGAGGGTGGTGTGTGCCTACCGGGCGGCTCAGACGTGATCGTGTCACAGGTCAGCATGAAGGCAGTCTGCAGGCGCGTTGCCGTCGAGGATGTCGAAGTAGCTTTTTCCCGAGATGCTGGCAGGTACGTCTGTTGGTGTCAGGATACTAAGCCGGGATGAAAAAATGAATGGCCTTCAGTGCCCCCCACTCGAAGAGCCCATCCTGTACCATCCAGCCGGCCGCTTGGTCACAAGGTGACCACCTCAGTTTGTCCCTCTTTGCTGCCCTGCCGACCAGCACGGCTGCTCACACCTTGGCTGAAGTCCCCTTCCTGAGACTCCCTTTTCCTCAACATGGCCTTTGGGGTGTCAAAATAGGAAAAGAGATGGGAAGACAGATTTTGAGAACTGCTAACGTAGAGTGAATGCTTTTCTAGCTTTATTTTTTTTGGGAGACCAAAGTTGTGAGTTAACTACTGATTTAGCCTTAGATAAAGATTACCTTTGTTTCTGGAAACTGACCCCCCAGTAGGTATTTCTCCTCTCCCCAAGGAATAATGAATAAATAACTCAATGAAGACATGAATGAGAGATTCATGGTCTTTAGAGGTGTTTTGGGGTAGTTGATTGAAAAATCTGGCCCCCTTCTGTCTTGGCCACTTGCTGGTCATAAAATGATGAGACCAAGAGCCAGGCTCCCCTCGGCTCATCCCCAGAACCACGTTCTTTCTGAAACAGAAGAACACAGCTTAAGTCTCCCTGGGTGGCAGTCCCCCCCGTACTTTGTGGGTGTAGCATTGCCACTTCGGCTTCCATGTCACTGAGCTTAGTGGCATTTCATGTGGTTGCAGATATGTCTGCGATTACACCTACTACCTGTCTCTGCATCATGGAAATGGGTATGCAGCACTCATTCATGTCCCTCCACTGTCGCGTGGGTTCCCTGCCAGCCTGCTGGGAAAAGCCTTGCAAGTCATCATCCGGGAAATGCTGGAGGAGAGAGAAAGCCCAAGTGCGAAGCCTGGTTCGTGGAAAACTCAGCCTCAATGATTCCAGCCCAGGAGAACTGACTGGGGATGCCTCCTTTAGAGAAAATTGGCCGTTTCAATCCGGTGTGTAGAGTTCGCCTGTGCTTTGAGAGGCTTTTTTACAAAATTGCTTGTAAAACAATTTATATAGAGGGGAAAAAAATCAGAATTAGCCACAAAATAACAAAGGGTTATTTTATTGTCAGAAGAAAGAAGGACACTCTGAAAGGTGGACATTTTACTGAACTTGCTTCAGTTATGGCTTTCATGACAATAACATGAAATCCTAGTAATATGTTCTTCTAAAAGACTTTGCAGGGGGTCTGGGTGATCCCACCCAGATTGCTGGGGCAGACTTGTTTTGCAGAGGCCCATGAAAGCAGATGTAACCACTGTTCCAGGTGGCCCATTCCTGGTCTCCAGGTGCAACCGAGTCCTATGGGCAGCTTTGCAGCCACGGAGTCTCTAGTGTTTATTTTCTCTCTCTTCTGTTTTTACCCTTTCACTACTTACTCATTTTAATTTTTTTTTTTTTTTAAAGAGATGAGGTTTCACTTTGTCACCCAGGATGGAGTGCAGCAATGTGATCATAGCTCACTGCAGCTTCCAACTCTAAGGGCTCACATGATCCTCCCACCTCAGCCCAAGCAGGTGGGATTACATGTGCACCACCACGCTCAGCTAATTTTTTTTAAGACATGGAGTCTCGCTATATTGCTCAGGTTGGTCTCGAATTTCTGGCCTGAAGTGAACTTTTCATCTCAGTCTCCCAAAGTGCTAGGTTTACAAGTGTGAGCCACTGTGCTGGCCTCATTTGAATAATTTTTAAGTGTACAGTTCGGTAGCGTTCAGTATATTGACATTGTTGTGCAACCATCACCACCACCCATCTCCAAAACTTTCTCCTCATCCCAAACTGGAATTCTGTACCGTTAAATAATAACTACGCATTCCTCCTCCCAACAGCCCTTGGCATCTGGCCATTATACCCTTCATCTCTATAAAATGTGACCACTCTAGGTACCTCACATAAGTAGAATCACACGGTTTTTGTCCTTCTGTTTTATTTCACTCTGCATTGATCCCCTCCAGGTTCACCCACATTGTAGCATGTGACAGGATTTCATTCTTTTTTAAAGACCGAATAATATCCCATTAAACATTTCTACCATATTCTATTTTGCTTGTCCACTGTAAGTGGACACTTGCTTGGGTTGCTTCCACCTTTTGACTGTTGTAAATAATGCGGTTACAGACGCTGTTGTGCAAGTATCTCTTTGAGTTCCGATTTCTGTTCTTTTGTGCCTCTACCTGGGGTGAATTGCTGCATCCAATGGCAACGCCGTGTTTAATTTTTTGAGGAACTGCCATACTGTTTTCATATTAGCTGCACCATTTTGCATTCTCACCAGAAGGGCTTGGTCTTAAAGCAAATTGCCAGGCTTGACATCTCTGAGTTACCTCTGTTTAAGAGCAGAATCTCCTTTTCGTTTCATCTTTTGTTTTGCCTTTATGTTACTGCATTGGGTCTTGTGCCAAACTGCTACTGGCAAGGTTCTGCCCTCTAGTGTCTTCTAGGGGCACATTTCCGTCAGGACCCCTACTGATAACATTGTTTTTTGAGGAAGGGAGTGAAGATTGCTAAGCTCTGGGAAATGTCTTATTATATCGGTGTGCCCACAGCTACCATTTTTCACTTCATTACTGAATTTTAAAAGTTCGTAGGCACTTAGTGCCCAGATTCATTCACTGTGAAAAAGGTACTTGCAACTTAATAACAAAGGAACCAGACAGGCCTTGCCATTTGCTGTGAGCCTGCCAGTACCCAGCACTTGTACATTTGGAATAGACTTTATAGGATCCCCTTTGCAGGGAAACCTGGATTACTTGACATAAAACAGATCAAAGTCACACCGTGGCAGATCAAAGCCAGCAGGTGGGGTGGAAAGGCTCTGGGTGGTGCGCACATGTCTGGCTGTACAGTGTGGCAATCCTTCTGTGCTTATGGGCAGACAGCTGCTGCCCAGAGCCCTCCACCCACCGAGTCTAGCTCCTGTCCCAGGACACTGGCAAGCAGGGGCCCTCTAGGACCAGACTGTGTTATTCTAGACTGCTTGGCGCCATGTCATACACATTTTAAAACCTTTTAGATATTAGCCAGTTGGGAGGCCCAGAGCTTTCTTTTGATGACCTTCCCCATCATTTCCTCCTTTGCAGCCTCTGTAGTTCTCCAGGGAGACCCTCAGAAGGCGTGATCACATCCTGGTCTGTGTAGGGGGCTTGGCATCCCTCATGGACACACACTGGGGCCTGCTTAATTCAGCAGTCGAGTCAGTCTGAAAACCACAGCATACAAGGCTGAGTCTTGGGTCAGCCATTTAACAGCTGGGGAGTCTTGGGCCTGTTTGCGTGTTTGACAATTTAGAAAACAGTAGTTAAAATCCTTCCTTTGCAGAATGATTGTGAACAGCCGGGGAAAGAAGGGATATGGAAGTCCTTTAGTGATATTAACACTACAGAAACACACACCTGAGGCAGGGCGTGGTGGCTCACACCCATAATCCCAGCACTTTGGGAGGCTGAGGCAGGCGGGCTGCTTGAGCCCAGGAGTTTGAGACCAGCCTGGCTAACATAGTGAGACCTCATCTCTACAAAAAAATTAAAAATTAGCCAAGCATGGTGGCATATGCCTGTAGTCCCAGCTACTTGGGATGCTGAGCCCAGGTCAAAGCTGCTATAAGCTATCATTGTCGTGACCATGCCATTGTATTCCAGCTTGGGTGACAGAGTTAGACCTCGACTCAGAAATAAAATAAAATAAAAACTAAAAACATACCTGAGTATGGACTTGTAGCTGGACCCATTGGGGTAAATACAGAAATCGTTTTCTTGGGCCCGGAGTCCTAAGAAGTGGCTCTGAGGTTCTAATGCTTCTGAGGATACAGTTCCTTCAGCTAAGAAACTGCTGCTCCTTCTGGCTGGACAGGCCAAGTGTAGAGAGCACTGTGGCAACCTGGGACACAGGGTCAACCTGCCCAGGGAAGGGGAGAGCCACACTTGGCATTCTAGACTCGGAAATGAGACCTCCTTGTCATCACCTAGTGCAGGGCCTCAAGTGCCAGTGACAACAGTGAGCAAAAATCCTGGGGCAATACCAGGCTTCAGGGTCCTCTCTTCAAATGGCCTTCTGTTTTTAGGTTCAAATACTGGTGAGACTCAAGAGGTCTGAAGAAACTGTGGCCTTTGGTTTACTTTTCCTACCTACGCCTTGTGTTTAGCTCTTCATCTAATGGCCTGATTTTGTTACCAAGATCAAAATTTAGTGAAATGACCAGTGATCCTCCTGATGCTGTTGTCTATGTATCTTTGGTCCAATTCTAGAACACATACAGATTGTTTCCTTTTCCTACCATGACCATTTCCCCTGACACAAATGGTGTTTCCACTGCAGGTTCCCTGGAGGCTGTCCCGAATCATTAATCCCCTACTAAAAAGTAAGATTTGGAACTGACAGTGAGCCACAGCCTGTGTGCGGCCTCTTTGGCTCTTGGCAGCCCCCTATGAGGCAGGCATGTTAGCTGTGAGGTACTACCATGGACACGGGAAATGAGAAGGATGTAAGTCCTCTGCCCCAGAGTACCCAGGTCAAGCCTGCCTTGGCCTGACTTTTGTCAGTGGAAGGTAAAGGAAAACAGTCTACAAATCAGTCAAAAATGAAGTACAGATTTCTGTAATTTATGTATTCAAATTTCCTGCCAGCTGATTTAATGGAGTGAGAAACAGAATAGCTTCCCGTCTCTACCTGCAATTTGCATGCTGCAAAGGTCCAGCTGTCAGAAAGCAGGCAATGCTCTCATGCAGAACACTTTCAGGGGACATGTGTGAACACTTGTGCCCCATGGAGCTCGGTGTCCCTGCCACAGATGTGTAGCGATGCTTCCAGGAAGCGGGGGGAAACAAACCCAGAGACTAAAATGCATACAGAATTCTTTTATTTAACTTAAACCATGTAGTACTTTAACTACTAGAAAAAAGCAGAGTAAGAGAAACTAAAGTTGCCTTAGCCTCAGCCATTCAAAATAGACAAAGTTTCTTTTTTCCATAATGTAAAGAATTCAGAGTATATCGCAATGAACAGGAATAAATTCTTACAACAGAATATACAAAAACATTTTGAAATTTTTTTCATCTACTGATTTTTTATATAAACAGAGGTTTTTAGGAATAATTTATACACAGTCATTTTATGTAACAAATTGGCCATGTTATTATCTCTTTTTTTTATTTTTAATTTTTTAAAAAAACTTTTTTTAAACAAGAAAACTCAGAAAATGCATTATTTGCGATGTGTCCATTCCATCGCGCCTTCTGGTTTGATTTTTTTTTTTTATCCCAGAGGTAGACAAACTCTGGCAAACCTCTCACCCCAACCTCACTGGCTTAGAAAGCAGACAGGTGTTTCTGCCAGGCATCTATTCCAACTGTGGATGTGTCTGTGCAATGCCAAACATCCAAATGAAAGGTTGACAACAACAACAAAAAAATGGTTTCTGGACCTTTCTCTTATCTTTCTCCCAGGAAGTGCAAAAATTCCAGATGTTTCCAACGATGGGGTTACTGTGGAGTTGGGTAGACATGGCCAATCATCCTTTGGGAGCTAGAGGAAGCGGAATCAAACTCAAAGAAAAAAAATTGTGTGTTGTAGTTTTCATTAAAAAGAATTTGTTCTGTACTGGAAAAATGTTATCTTGGGTGTTCTGCCTTGAATAAAAATAAACGGGGCCTCTTCCTTGTTATACCAGTGTTAATCATGAGGCATGCAAGCAAATGGATTGTGTGCCCCAGAACTGTCATCTTTCTGGGTGACCAATCTGCACTGTGATCATCCTGAAAACCACTAGCTGTCTTCCCTTCTCTATGGCATTGCGTGACAATGACGACAACCAGACCAACCAAACTGCATGCTGAACAGTGCAGTGCTGGGCTGCAACACCTCTGCTCTTTCCATGGCCAATGAGGTTCTTTCCATCTGTTTTAGTAGATACAGTCCAAAGGGAAATAACCAGTAACAGATGATCCCCTTCCCAACCAGAGGGTTCTGGAAGACCAAGATACTGAAGATACAGAACTACTTTTTAAATCATCATCATTCTTTGTTATAAACTAGGGCACATAGCATAGGGAAAAGAGGGTGACCCATGGCTTGGGTGAGGAAAAATCCTTTTTTGGCATATTGTAAAGCTAGCTAGTCAACAGGTGTCCTAAAAAAAAAAATGGATCACAAACACACATTTGCACACAGAGAGAAAAAAGTGTCTTTAAATTATTTTCGGCAATTATAAACTACAAACTTTTTATAAAATTATTCTATGTTCTTACAAAATGCAATGAAACATTTAATTAGTTCTTGTAAACCAGATCTTCGTCAACTGACTACCCGTAATCTACTGGACTTAAGAGCCCTATTGAAAATGCTAATGAGTGACTAATTAAAACAATGCTGACCGGAAAGATGTGGACACACAAATGTGGACATACAAATGAGTAATCATTATGTTCTTGCAGAAACAAAATAAAACAAAATCCTAAAGTCATGCCCCAAAACTGACAACTCAATTGACGAGTGCAATATAGTTCACGTTCTTGAACAATTTGACTTAACTCCATGATAAGTTTCCAGAGTAGGATGTCAGGTTTATCTGTTGAAACCAAATGCCCATGGATGACTGTCGAGCCTTGAGGTGGTCTGATACCTTCAGAAACCATCAAGTTCAAAACATCGCCCACGCTGCTTCCAAGCCCTGTTCCTTTCTGCTCACGGCTCTTCTCTCCACAATAGGACCCCTGTGACAATGGTTTCCTGCTGCCTAATCATTCCACCATCAAGGAGTGTTCATTTCTCCAAATGACCAACCAGTCATCTAATTTGGAGGCCAAAAACGAAACCCTTTGGCCTGCCCAAGGTCTGTATCTTCAGCATCTCTGGCAACAGAAGTTCAGTCTAAATAGCATCCTCTCTTGAAGTTCTCATTTGTACCACCAACTACTTTAGAGTGGAGTAAGAAAGTTTGACTTTCATCACTGGTTCTTAAGGAGTGGATCTCTGGTCCACATCTCCCAATGCTGCTTAGCCCAGGAAATGAAAAGACAGTTGACAACACAAAGGAATAACAAAAGAACAAACCCAAAACCTTAAATGCATTACTGGGACTGCTGGAATGGGCCAAGGCATACCACGGTGGGTTACTGTCACCTGGAGGGCACCTACATTTTGGAAGAGAGTTGCCATCAACACTGTCTCGTCACCCTGGGAGGACCTAACAGTGACAGCTGAGGACCTTGGACAAGCATCCTAGCCTTCTCACCCATCTGAGCTCAGTGTGACTGCCACAGCAGCCACCAGCTTCCCGCACAGCCACCTGCCAGCAGAGGTGGGCTGCCGAGGAAGAGACTTCCGTGGAACAAACTGGACTAGAATTTGGTGCCATACTTGGCTTGTAAATCTGTTATCCCAACCAAAACACACCCCTTTACACCGAGCATTCTGCCATTTGGTAGTTCCACAGTGACCACTCTTCTATTTTACAAAGCCACTTTTCCTACCATTGAAACGTTCCACGTCGTAAGAAACAGGCTGGAAGGAGAGGCCAGTGTCAGCCACGAACATGGTCTTCTATCTTCCAAGGAGGACGCTTGTTCCAACTGTATGTCAAACGTCATGACATCCCATAGGGACCTGGGGTGGTCTGGGTCTCGCACAGCTGAAGTTCAACAACGTCTCCAGAACACACCAGCTCCTGCTGCCTCAGGGAAGGGCTGTGTGTGAGAATGTCTTAATGCTCACATCAATTCAATGACGTGTCTCAGTGGTTCACGTTACTTTAAGCAGTGTGAGCTGCTCTCAGAAAGAGGTTGCATGGAAAATGCCACAACTCAGCTTGGTAAGATTATTTGGAACATACAAAAGAGAAAAATCAAGAGGAGGCGGGGAAGTCAGCATGAAATTAGGCTTGAACTGTGGATAGATGATGCCTTGGTATAGTCAAGGTGGGTGGGTTGGTCCAGTAAAATGACTGCACCATCACACAAGCAAAATTTTCTCTTTTATTGAAGTGTTTCTGAAGCATTTGTTATGATGGGCACTACACTGTGTTTTCTTTCTACTTAAAGAAAAACCACCTACACAAAACAAAAATGACACCAACAACTCGGACAGTTTAAACAAAACCCTTGTAACCAGCTGAATGATCTGTAGAAATCCAGTTGTGGAAACCGGTATGTGTGTGCAAAAGAGAGGCCACTATTCCAAGGGGTCACCTAGAGTGTGCAAGAAAACCCTGATCAAATGCTACTCCTCAATGACTGTAAGCTCCCTGGGGACTTGGGACAGAAGGGTAGTACTCTTGCGGGAGGGAAAAGGCTCCTGAGCTTCACTCAGCACTGGAACTGCAGAGGAGCCGTCCATGTGTGGGGGAACCACCCACCACATGTCCCAGCTAAGTCACCAGTGCCTGTAAGAGCAGCTGCCGGGAGTGGGGAGTTGTCCACCTCTGTGAGCAGCAGGACCAGGGACACACGGAGGCACAGCCCTGGCGGGAGGTGCAACTCCACAGAGGAGGCTCATGCTGATCACTGGCCTTTCCAGCCCGAGGGTTTGGTACTTTTGACCCTGGGAGAGGAGGAAGTAAGGGTGAAGCTGAGAGTCTGGAGGGAGAGGGCACTTTGCTCCCATGCACGTTCTATCTGGGATTGGCTGGGACATCAGAACCTCTGCATTCTGCAGCAGGGGCCTGATGGACCATGCTCTCCAGTTGCTGATGTGGTGGCACGTCCCTGCCTTGGCATCAGCCTAGCACAGGGCCACAAGAGGCATAGCCAGGAGGAGCAAATCCAATGCACTGCACGTTTACATGCGGGAGTTTCAGAGACCTGTTGGCCACCCTAGGCATCTTCCTGTCCTCAACACCGGGGTAACAACCGCTCAAGGATGAAATCTGTTGGTATTCAATCTGCATAAGGTAGATATGCTCCGATGACAACCAGCCAAGGACAGCCAGGTCCCTTCCCCGCAGACCAGGTGTACTCTGTTCCCATCTCAGCCTCATGGGGCTGCTGGGCTGGGAGGAGGAAAATCCTGACATCTTGGTGGAAACCAAGTTGAGGGGGAAGGAATAAAAGCAACACGAAGTGAGACATCTCAGAAGAAGGCAAGCTGTCTGAAATGAGTGGAGAGGTGAGTAGTGTTGCTTTGACCCCGGAATATAGCCTGGCCTCTCCCTGTGTCACCTGGGTGTGTAGCCTGTGGCGTGGATGAGGTTACCAGTATTGACGGCCTACTGTCAGGTGCTGAGAAATGTGAGATGTATTCTTTTTCTATATACACATATAAAAAATAAGAGTGAGGTAGATAAATGTTCGGGAAAAAAAAACCAAAAAACAAAAACTGTCCTGTCTTACACTTACACACACACACACACACACACACACACACACACACACACACACAAAAACCCTTTCCTCAGTATTTAAATTCATAATGGGGCTTCTCTACAGTGATTGAAACTGGTATCACAAAATAAATTAAAAGAAAACTACATATATCTTTTTAACTTTTTTCTTTTTCTTATTTTTTTTTAAGGGAAACCACTATGGGCTAGAGGCTAGAGAAAGCGGTGAGACTGAAACTGCTGACAAGCAAAAAAGCACTACAAACTTTCTTTTCTGTATTTAATCTCCAGTCACAACTAGCAATCATCATATCTTAGCTTGTTCTTATTCGTAACTTAAACATTTCCACCCCAAAAGCAACTCTCTTGTGCTGTCATCACTCTAGTGAGAAGTGCTAAGATAGAAACAAAACAAGACCCCTGGGCCTCAAGGGGCCTGGATTCCTGACTGAGGAAAAGCAGGTCATCACCAGAGCCCAGCTCCCTGGGAGGAAGCAAAGGGGCTCTTGGGCCACCACAGTGTCCATGCTGCCCCCAACCTGGCACTCCAGCCGGTAGACCTAGCAGTGGCCTGTGCACACCCCAGGATGCCACCCCTGGGCCACCTTGGGTCCCGGGGTCCTGCTCCCCACCAGGGTGAAGGAGGTCCCTTGGGATGTTCTGGTTCCAAAGACAGGTAGGTTGGTCTGGTGAGGGTGGTGGCAGAAGGCCACAGCGGGGCTTGCCGGACCACGCTCTGCTGCACCCTTGGACTCAGCAGCTGTTTTTTTGTGGGATGAAAGGATTAAATATCCATTAAAAAAAATAGTAATCCAAATGCCTAGTGTATGCAGTTAAAACTGCTGTTGTACCCAAGAATTAAAAAAATATATATATGTGTGTCACAACCTAAACAAAGGCAAGGGAAAGAGAAGGTGAGACTTCTCCACAATGGTGAGTATAAACACTGAACAAGGACGGGTGTAATATTTAACCTTTTTTTTCAGACCTGAGTTTGTATCATGTCTTGCACTGTAACAGACTCCAATGCTGTGAGGGCGGGCGAAGGGGAGGGGACCACGGCCCTCTCAAGGCGGATGCCCAGCCTTATTTCCGCCTCATTCCCTCACCAGCCTCGTGTCCACAGAGCCTACGGGTTAGAAAACAACTAGTTGGGTGGGTGGGAGTGGGGAAAGGAGGATGTATTTATAAAAAGGCATCAAACAGTTCATGGCAAATTATGTCATAGAAGTATCAATTACTGGGAAAAGAGGAAGAAGTCACGCACTCTAGTACAAAGCATAAGAAGTTTCTTGGAGTGAGCAGAAAGGGAAGAGGGTGGACCTGAAGGTTTTCATAGATTAAATCCACAAAGATCAGGAACAAAAAAAATAGCAGCTTTTTTTTTCTGTACAGACGTATAGATGAATATCTGAACCGTAAAAAAGTTATAAAAGTGACATTAAAGACGATGTGTATGCAAATGTTTCATGGTCTAACATAGAACTGTAAGACCCATGAAGAAGTCCTAGGAACAGAGAAAATGGCAACAAAGCTTAGAATGCTTGAATCCATTTACTGCTTTTCTTCTTACTGCTGTTGTGGTGTTTGAATTTCTTTCCTTGCAAACCTGCATAAACGGATGGGCTGAGTCCCTGGAAACCCCTTCCCATCTGAGTCCTTGAGGGCCAGGCCGGGCCGGGGAGCTGGGCTGGGAGAGGAGCCGGGCATGTGGACCTTGACTCAAAGCCTGTCCTCCAGGCAGCTTCAGAGCCCGTTTCCTCCAGAATTCTTGGGGGCCTGGGGTGGGGGTGGGGAGGTGGGGAAGCCGGTTAGCTTTTCCCCATCTTCACTGAGAGAAAGTCCCATGGTGTCCAGTTCCCTCAAATAATAACCTAGTAAAAAGCAATTAGACCTGTGGGAAAGTGGACTTGAAAGAACAGCAGGGGAAGTCAGATGGAGGGCGTCACCAACATGTCTCTTAAACGGGGTAACTAGATACCATGCTCACCCCATGCCTCTGGACATAAGGAAATCAGTGCAGGGATTGTGAGGGAGAAAGTTCAGGATTTTGGCAAAATTTGGCAGCGTTAAAATGGTAACAACCTTGAATGAAAGATGGCCCTTTTTAAATTTTGTATGTCCCTAAAAAGGTTAAAGATGTAGTTAAAAACTTCTGTCTCAACGTTTCTTTTTTTTTGTAAAGACCTACGGTGTCAGGCAGGTGTATACAGGGGTCATGTGGGGCCACAGGGACAGCCATTTCCTCAATCTGATTAAAAAAAGGCTTTCCCAGCTGGGCCTGCGGATTTTTCCATTATGAAGCAGAAAGAAAGAGAAAAGTGAGCACGAGAGAGTAAGAGAGACAGAGAGAGAGAGAGAGAAAGAGAGAAGAGGGGGGGCAGGAACAGGAAAAGAGATTGCAGAACTCGATTCTCAAGTGTTCTGTTGCTATTAAGTGTTGTCATTAAGGTTCTTAAAGGCCCATGTCAGTTAAGGGTTTGGGTAGGGAAATAAAAAGCTGCTTGCATACTGAAAAAAAGGAACATCCCAAATGTGTTTACTGCAGAAAAGCTGTCTCCCGTGGGCAGCAATGGCAGTTCTGAAGATCCACTGAGGTACAGGAGGCTTGTGAATAGATTGTTAAGACTTCCTCTCTCCCCCCACCCCGCTGCTGAGCGTGCACACGTTACTGTTTGCACAGGTCTTGGGATCCACAGATCAGCAGGTTGAAGACTGGGGCAGCGGCAAGGCCCTCTCGTTCTTGCGGCCCCCGTTCATGTGCGCGTAAGGCTGTCTCTCATCGAAGCTGGCTCGGAGGACCAGCACGCCAGGGCCTGGGCCGTTCTCGGCCTTGTGTCCTGAGTGTCTGTCGGGCAGTGGCAGGGAGGACGAGGAGGCCGAGGGGTCCAGGGGGACGCTCTCCATGTTCTCTGGCTCCAGGTCTAGCTCCTCTGGCTCGGGCGGCTTGTTCTCTTCACTGTAGTAGAAGGAGACCTCTCGAAAGCCGGGCTCCATCTCGTCTTTAATGCTGCTGATGATCTCTAGGAAGGAGGGTCTCATCTTGGGGTTATACTGCCAGCACATGCGCATCAGCTCAAACCTGCAGCCGAGACAGACAGAGATGGGCCCACACTGGGAGCATGTGTGTGGCCAGGGAGCCTCGAGGGCCACTGGCTGTGATTTCCCATTACACGCATATGGCAGGAGCGCTGAAAACAGGCCTGCTACCCCTCTAAGTCCAGGGCTTTCTGCCTGGATGCCCAAGTAACCCTCAGCTTTTCCTGTCTGACCTTCCACTGCTCCATTCACTTCACCCAGAACTCAGGAATCACCACAGTACAAACCTGAACTCTCCTTCCTGAGAAGGATACAGAGAGTCCATCATTACAGGTATTACTTATGGTGACATTGCTAAGAAATAAAAATAACTAGTTTTCCATCTGAGGCATCTCATGCAGGCACCAATGAAATATTGTCTCCAGAATGAGAATGCCCTGGCTTCGCACTAATAAGACTGATGAGTGAGCATAGCTTCCCCAACAGCGACCTGTCTCTGAGCCCCACCTGTGCTGTTTTTAAGCTTTCTGCTGGTCATGGCTGCTTCTGGCCATGGACCTAGGGAAGGAAGCAGTATGGGGCATGACAGAAGGGTTGTGTGTGCTGAGTTTTCCATCTCAGTTGTGCACCTGCTTGCTGTGTGCCCCACAAAAGCAGAGCTTGGCCTGTGATACAGGCAATGATGGACCAAGTGACAGGCTCAGAGATCTGAAGCCAGCTCCCAACAAGCCAGTGAGAGAGAGCCCGGGGCAAGAATCCCCTCCACCAGCAAGGGACAGGCAGAGCATGGTGGTGTCCATGTTACACACCCCAGTCACAATAGCTGGGCCATGGTGGCACTTGGGCTGCAAACCTCTGTGAGGCCTTCAGTGTCACATGGGCTAGGGGAAGTCTTCCTGACCAAGGACTGGGACACTCAGGAGAGAAGAAGTCCACAAACAAAGAAAGAAGGAACTCTACTGCTGGTGCAGTCAGTTGCCCTGACCCAGGATTGGCCTGGGGTTTGACAAGCTTCCAGATGCAGAGAGATCCAGCTAAGCAGACCTTTGGGGCAAAGAGAAAGAAAGGTGCAGGCTGGCCACAGAGCAGGGCTGCCCTGGTTCTGAGGTGTGAGTGACCAGCGGCTATCTCTCATCTAAGCATGAAGCCAAAGTGCCTTTCTTTCTACCTCTGTTCTCACTGGGAAATTCTATTCTTTGCTTTGTTTTAAAATTCTGGTTAAAAAAAAAAAATTCTGACTAAAGAGATGCTTTTCAATAAAAATGGCCAAATGGAACTCCCCAATCTAGGAAGATCAAAGCACTCCAAATCAACATCTAGTCTTCTGTCATGCAGACCACTTGTCCAAAAGACCACCTGCTTACATGTGGCCCCAGGGAAAATTTCAAGGGGAGATCCCTGATATCACAGAAGCCCTCTGGGCATGAAAGCTGCACTGCAAAGAGAAGGCTCCTGTGTTCACCCAGCCAGCCTCCTTAGGATGTCAGGTCAAGTCAGGTGGAGGGTATGCAACCCTGAGGGATAGTGGGCCTGGGCGAGAGGGAGTCCCTCTGGAATCCAATGTTCTAGAGGTCGAGGGGTCAGCAAATTACAGCAGGGACAAGTCTAGCAGGCTGCCTGATTCTGCGCATGGAGTTGTATTGGCAGAGAACCATGCCCCTTCATCTACATAGCGTCTGTGGCTGCTTTTATTTTTTTTTATTTTTTTATTTTTTTTTTTTTTGAGTTGGAGTCTCACTCTGTCGCCCAGACTGGAGTGCAGTGGCCGCTCCCGGCCACCGCAGCCTCGACCTGCTGGGCTCCGGCGATCCTTCCGCCTCAGCCTTCCGAGTAGCCGGAATTACAGGCAC
>CAUYQG010142089.1:0-35103 GCA_963574415.1 Tarsius wallacei
AGCTAAAGAGGATTGCTTTGTACTAAACCAATGGTTCTTGGATTTTTTAGGTATAGGATCATATTGTCAGAGAGAGCAATAACTTGACTTATCTTCCTACTTAGATATCCATGATTTCCTTCTCTTGTCTGATTGCTCTAGCTAAGACTTCCAACACTATGTTGAACAAGAGAGGTGAGAGTGGGCAGCCTTATTTTGTTCCAGTTTTCAGGGGAAATGCTTCCAATTTCTGTTCATTTAGCAATATGTTGGCTGTGGGTTTATCAAAGACGACTTTTACTTTTACTTTTACCTCAAAAGGTATGTTCCCACTATGCCTAGGTGTTTGAGGGTTTTTATTAAGAAAGGATTCTGGGTTTTATTGAAAGTTTTTTCCATAATTAATGATATAATCATGCGGTTCTTGTTTTTACATCTGTTGATTATTTAATTACATTTATGGTCTTGTGGATATTGAACCAGCCCTGCATGCTGGGGATGAATCTTACTTGGTCACGGATGATGATTTTTGAGATGTGTGTTGGATCTGATTTGCTAGAATCTTGTTGAGGATTTTTGCATCTATGCTCATCAGGGATATTGGCCTGTAGTTCTCTTTCTTTGTTGGATCTTTACCTGGTTTGGGTATCAGTGTAATGCTAGCTTTATAAAATGATCTGGGAAGAGTTCCATCTTTCTTAACTGTCTGGAATACTTTAAATAGGAGGTGTCAGCTCCTCCTTGTATGTTATGTAGAATTCCATTGGAAATCCATCTGGTCCAGGGATTTTTTTTTTTTTTCTGGAGGTAGTTATCTTATGATAGAATCAATTTCCTGAGTTGTTATTGGTGTATTTAGGATCTCAATTTCTTCTTGTTTCAACTTTGGAAGATTGTATGGTGTTAGAAAGTCCTCCATCTCAAAACTCCTTGCACTGATAAAGGACTTTGGCAAAGTCTCAGGATACAAAATAAATGTGCAATAGACAGTTGCATTCTTACACACCACAACAAACAGACAGAGAACCAAATAAAAAGCACAAACCTATTCACAATAAACACACACACACACACACAAATGAAATACCTCGGCATCTTCCTAACTAGGGAAGTGAAAGATCTTTACGACGAAAACTTCAAAACACTGCTCAAAGAAGTCAAAGATAACACAAACAAATGGAAAAATATTCCATACTCATGGTTTGGAAGACTCAACATTGTTAAGATGTCTATCTTACCAAAGGCAATCTACAGATTCAATGCAATACCCATTAAATTATGAACATCATCCTTTCTCAGACCTGGAAACAACAATACAGAAATTTATATGGAAGCATAAATGGCCATGAATAGCCAAAACAATCCTTAACAAAGGAAATAAAGCAGGAGGTATCACACTTCCAGGCTTTAAACTTTATTTTAAGGCTATAATACTCAAAACAACCTAGTATTGGCACAAGAACAGGCATACAGACCAATGGAACAGGCTAGAAATTCTGGAAGTAAAACCTAAATTTCTCAACCAACTCATTTTCAACAAAGCCTCCATCAACAACGACTGGGAAAAGGAGAACTTATTCAGTAAATGGTACTGGGAAAACTGGCTGACCACTGGCAGAAGAATGAACCAGGACCCCTACCTATCACCATACACAAAAATCAACTCCAAACGGATCAAAGACCTAAATGTAAAACCCCAAACTTTAAGAATCTTAGAAAATGCAGGAGACACCCTTACAGAAATCAAACAGGCAATCAATTCCTGATCAAAACCCCCAAAGCCTATGCTGTAAGAGATAAGATAGACAAGTGGGACCTCATCAAACTGAAAAGCTTCTGCAAGAAAGCATCAAAAGAGTGGGGAGACAGCCAACAGAATGGGAAAAAATATTTGCTAATTGCCAACTGCATGTCTGACTGAGGCCTAACATCCAGAATCTACAGGGAACTCAAACATACCAAAAGGAAGAAACCAAACAGCCCCATTAAAAAGTGAGCAAAAGGCATGAATAGACACTCCTCAAAAGACAACGTATGAGCAGCCAACAGACACATGAAAAAATGCTCAGCCTCACTAATCATCAGACAAATGTAAATCAAAACCACATTGAGATACCATCTAACTCCAGTAAGACTGACCATCATTAATAAGACAAACAACAGATGTTTGTGAGGATGCTGAGAAAAGGAAATGCTTCTACACTGTTGGCAGGAATGCAAACTAGTTCAACCTCCATGGAAAACAGTGTGGCAATTCCTAAAAGAACTAGAAATTGACCTTCCATATGAACCAGCAATCCTTCTTCTTGGAATATACCTGGAGGAATTCAAATCACTCTACGAAAAAGATACCTGCACATGCATGCTAATTGCAGCACTATTTACAATCACAAAAACATGAACCAATCGTGCTGCCCATCAAAAGTGCACTGGATTAAAAAATGTGCTACATATACATGATGGAATATTATGCATCCATAAACAAGAACAAAATGATGGACTCTGCAGCAACTTGGATGGATTTAGAGTCTATAATACTCAGTGACTTATCACAAAACAAAGAACTGAGTACCACATGTACTCACTCATAAGCGGACCCTGAACATTTACCATAATACTATAAGAAAGAGAATGGCAGTAGCCAGAAACTTCCAGGGGAGGGAAATGGGGGCACATAACATGATTAAGGATACCTGATCTCAAACCAGGCAAAGTAGGGACCAAAGGGAGGACCAAACTTTACCTGTATGATGACTACTTGTATACTTAATCCCACATCTTTAAAATAAAATAAACAAATAAATAAAAAACCAAAACAATGGTTCACAACTGGGGCCACTTGAGGCCCTCAGAGGACATTTGAAAATGTCTGGAGACATTTTTGGTTTTTATAACTGGGGGAGGGAGTAGCTACTGGCATCTACTTGGTATAGCTAGAGATTCCCAGGACAGCTCCCCACCTCTAGCAAAGAATTTTCTAGTCCTAAATATCAACAGTGCCAAGACTGAGTAATCCTGTACTAAACAGACCTCTGGAAACCTATTAATTCTTAGTAAGCCACCATAAACAAAAATATGAATGCTTTAATCAGGTCAAAGCTTTGACAAAGACACTAAATTCACTTTTAAGGGAAAGTTTATGAAAAAAAATTTGCTCTAGAGATTTACTAACTTATGTTTTTAGGCTACCTATTACCCAGTCTCCTATGTCTTCAATGTATAAAATAATATAAAACGCCAGGTCACATCAAATTCCCCAATTATCAAATAATTTAGTTATTTTCACAATACTCTACTTATTATTCATTAACCATATTATTCATTAATCATATTATTCATTAATCATAAACAACTGCATTAAAAAAAGTTTTCCTAAAAAAGATTCTCCCTGCAACTTTTAAAAATAGAAAGTTTATTATATAGTTCTACCTCAGCTAGCCAAAGCTCTATTTTAGTAAACAAGGAATGTCGAAATAGGAGAGAAGCATAGACCCTTTAGTCCAGAGTCCTCATTTTACAAATAAACTGAAGTCCAGAAGAGTATAATAAAAGAGAGAATTAGTGTTAGAACCAGCTCTACACCTTAGGTCACTTGGCTCTGAGTTCAGGGCACTACAAAAAGTACCCCAATTGAAATGATGCCTCAGGCTATCTATTCCAAGCCAATCAGACTTACATAATTTAAAAAAATAGATTTAATCTGATTTGCCTACTCCATCTACACAGAAAGGGTAGAATGTCCCAACTGAAACTCAGAAAAAATAAATGATACATTAATTAAATCCAACATCAGAAACCTTCCACCCGTGCTCCATCTTACTGTCCATGCTTCTCTATAATAAATCTTTCCGGACTAGTCTTAAGAACACATCCCTAAAATGCTTGATGCATCCATGCCTCTGAGCTTTTACTCATGTTAATTGCCTCATCTGAAATATCTTCCAGCCTTAATCATAGGCTCTGTTTTAAGTTCTCAGAGTATAAAGGGAAACCAAAGAGTTTTCATTTGTTGTCTTAGAGATTTCATTTGCAGTTTTCATTTGGTGTAAAAGATAGAATAGCGATTGAAGTCATGGTCAAAGCTAAAAAGTTGAAGTATAAAAGAAGGCAAGATACAAACCCCAGAGGGTGGGGCTGACCAAGCCTGGAGAATCATTATAGTCTCCTTCAAGAAAGTACCTTTTGACCTCAGTGCTTCCTCACCTTTTGCTAGGTAGAGAAGAATGTCACAGTTGTAGTCAGAGGAGTGAAAAGAGAGCATCCAGGCAGAGTGAAAATAATATTCAAAGATCCAAAGGTTAAAGAGCTTTGGTATATTTGAGAAACTAAAAGAAGACCCATCGAGGTGGCTGTTTGCTTACAGAAAAAAAAGCAGGGAGGCAGGTCACAAGGCTGAGAGAATATGCCTCCTAGCAGATCACACAGCACAAGGTTCTCAAGCTTGGCCCCACTGACATTATGGTAGGATAATGCCTTCCCGTGGGGGACTGTAATATGCACTGTAGATGTTTAGTGTCCCTAGCCTCTAACCACTAGATGCCAGCTGGAGACAGAAGGAAGAAATTATGTGTTGGAGATTCCATTGCATAACTGAAAGGGGACAACTGTATATCCAATCCTGGCCGTACTATCTATTTACTGATGGTAGACATTCTCCAGACAATAGTGCTGTGATTTTTTTTTTAGGCAATTCAATTTCTACTAGTCTCAGCCCTCCAGGCTTTGTGGGCCTGACTCCATCTCCAGGTCAGAAATAGGCCCAAACTGGCAAGAGGACGACAGTCCCCAGGGTTAGCAATGAATTTCAGAAAGAACAAGGGATCGATCCCATGTAAGCCAATGAGAAAGTAAATATCGGAAGTTGTATGAGAGCCAGAAGGAGAGTTTCCACCAGCTGGTGTGTTACACATTTTTGAACAGGGTACAGTGCTTCAGCGAACAGTAAGAGTCAATCTCAGGGGACTAGAGCTGTAGAGGATCTCCTTGTGAAGCCTGAGGACGAAGTCAATGCTGGGAAGGCAAACCAAAGAGAACAACAGAGAAGCTAAGTTTGTGCCAACATCAATTTAGCAGCTATATGTACATCTTTGTAAAGCTAATCCTACCTCTGGGCTTCTGCCCTTTTAGTCAATGCATTGCTTTAATTGTTTATGTCAGCTTGTTTATTCTGTCCCTTGCAAAAAAAAAAAAGACTCTTAAGTGATACTCTAGGTATGTGATTTTAGGCAGGTCAGCTAACCTCTGTGAGATTTTTATTCATAAAATAATAACAATAACATTAATATCTTCTTGGATGGGCTATTAGCAGAATCAAATAAGCTAAACTATAGGCTCATAGCAGATACGGAACTGAGTTCCGTTCCTACATCTTCTGACATTGGTTGCATTGCTCAGGGTATCAAGGACGAAGCCACACACCCATTTAAAACACAGTAAATAAATTGACTAATTCCAGGACATGCAAATCAAACTAAAAGCATGATTAACATTGTGAGCTAGCAAGTTACTAAATAATTATAAATTTGTGTTGAAACAGTTTTATTTGAGTAAGAAGAATGTCCAAATTAAAATAGAAAGGTCTATAGCAGAAAGTCTTCCAGTGGAAAAAACAGTTATCTGTTTACTCATGTTTGCATTTAAGTATTAATCTTAGACTTATGTGATTAAGATTTTAAGCTTTGGAAGAATCTTTAATTAACTGCTTTTATGGAAAAGAGCTTAAAATCATTACTCACATTGTTAGGCAAGAGTGAAAAAAGTATATTTTGCAGTTTTGCTTGTGCAAGGAGACAGGGAGAAATAATCGCTGAGGCTCTCTGGCTTTTTTTTCCTTTTATCAGGGGACTCGGCCTCCAGTCTGATGGCGTCAGAATGTCACATTCTCAAGTAATATGCTTGGACAAATAGCACTTTGGGCAAAATATGTTACTGTGTTTACTTTAAGCATCACAGAAGTACCATTCATAGATACATTTCACGTTAGAGACAGTATCTGACCAAATAATTGTTCTCATCAGTGGTATGGTGACATATAATTTCAGACACACAATAAGAACTATTCAGACTTTTGTAAAACAAAACCTGATGAAATTTTAAACAATTAATTCTTCAGAGTGGTAGAAGACAGTGGGGTTTGTAATCTTGTCTACATTTTTTGATGGGGAAAGACAGACTCCTATAAAGACTGACGAGGAGTGCATGCCAGGAACCATATAGCTGATGGCACTGAATAAAATATCAGAGATTGCTATGGGGATACAGGAAAATGGCTCAACTTCACAACTACCCTCTCACAGGACACTCATTAGTGTGTGTGATGCTATATAAATACCTTTGAGACTTAATAAGAGATTTAAATTTGATCCAGCTTGCAGGAGTGCTATTAAGGCCTACAAGCTAAATCTCAAATTTATCTTTGTGTGGGAACAAAAAGCCTTAAATATTTTTCAAAGAAACTGATTTAAATCAATTTAAACTCTTAATTAAATATGCACAAATGTATCAATAGCCAGCATATAACTCAGCAGTTTAAAAAATATATCATTTTGTTAGGAATAAGGACGGTTGACATAGTAACAACATAGCACCATGCTTTAAACACTCATAAACTGATTATTATAGTAAAGAGCAAGAATTCAAAGATGATAAAGATATTTAAGGAATTTAAGAAAGTGATGGTTACTCTTTTCTATCAACATTTGATTTTCATTCTGGTACATGAAAAAGAAATAGAAATGCTTTTCTGACATCCAGTCTTTGGTTATCTAATCAATGACACTAAGGAAACTTTCGTTCTACTAATCACGTTTATAGCATTAATGAAATCATTCTGTGATATTTTACTTAGTATTAAATATATCTTTATTGTCTATTTGCCCAGACTGAAATCTACCTCTGATTAATATCCTTGTTAATGGCTTCATTTTTAAACAAAGTCTGTTAACTGCTAGAACTTCAAAGCTCTTACAGGCTTCTTTTGAGACTACCACTGAAAAATATTGCTACCAACTTACCAATTCTCTTAGTTAACTAAGGAAAATCATTTTCTGTTACAATGCAGCTCTTAACAACAGATAATCTGGAACAAAATTTCTAGTCAGAAAGAACTTTCAGAGCAGCATGAATTTAAAAAATGACTTAAATATGTAGAAGAATAAAGGGATTTAGGGAAGGATTCTAATACCATAAGTGTGGGTTTATCAGCTTAGTAATCTAAATTGCTGAGAGGAAAAAAACAATTCATTCGATAGAAGTGTAAGAAAAAAAGGAATTTTAGTAATGAGTTTGATGTTAACATAATAATTCTTATGCTCTTTTGTAAGCCATGCCCTCTTAAAAAAAAAAAAAAAGGATAAATAGCCCAGCTAAGTTTATACTTCAGAGTAAAAGTCTGGAAACAACATTAAACACCTGAGTTACAATATGAAACTCTTGACCACACATTGGAATCAACTGGGGAGCTTTAAAAATGCTGTTTTAAATTTCATCATCAGAGATTATTATTTAACAGGTGTGGAGTGAGGCTTAGGCACTGGGATTTTTTACACTCCCTGGGGTTCCTAATTTGCCTCCAAGTTTGAGATCCAGGAGCGTACAGCAATTGTTTGATGTTTCACAGATAAACAAGTATTTACAAATAATCAACACTGCAAAGGCTAAGTAGTTTACATAGTTTTAATCTTTGCCCAGCAAACCATCTCAGACAATATTGTGTAAATTATTTTACATGCATTCACACATACAAAATATCTTTTCAATTTTTAGAAAGAAATATAATATTCCATTATTACATCCTGCTCCCAGGAGTCTGAAGTTATCAACAAAATAGTCCTGTATGTGCATTGAAGACTTTTAAAAGCAACAAGAATATATGTTTCGCTAAAATATTAGCAAATAAGGCAGCCTGTGAATACTCCTCAGACTAGTGCCTTTCAGTTGGTGTAAGACAGAAGTGTCCTTGAGAGTTCGGCATATCTGTTTTGAGTGGGGAGCAACCCAGGTTCGTTTATATAGTATTTTATATAGTCTCCTGTGCCTGAGGGCAATAGATTGGCAAAAGGAAAGAAACTTCTTCATCTTGGGACCCTGAAATCAACATGGCTACTGGGTAGAAGGCATTTTAGGCTTATGGATTCTGAAAGAGGTTTGTCTCTTTGGAAGTTGTCATAAGTTTTGGAATCTGACCCATCACTTACTCATTCTATCTTGGCAATCTTGGAAAAATAAACAGCTTGGAAATTCTCTTTCTTAATTCTTTCCCCATTATTAGAGATGAAAAAGGTATAAGGATAGTATATGTTTATATAAGCCTCCATTAAAGTGATTAATAGTCACACAGCATTATCAAGGAAAAAGAAACAAAAAAGTTTTCTGAAAAGTTAAATTGTATTAAGATTTGGAAAAAACCCAGAAAACTATGATAAAATTCAAAGACATACAACATCAAACGTAAATCAAACTGTCGTAACCAAGCCTATGGAGGCATGACTATTAAATAGTATCAATACTACTAGGTGGTATTCTAAATGGAATCTTGAAACATAAAAGGACATTAGGAAAAAAATTATGAAAATCTGAACAAACTATAGGCATTAGTTTATAACAATAAATCAATATTAGTTAATTGTAACTGCTTGAAAACTCTTATTGAAACTGGGTGTGGGTATTCAGGGACTCTATGTACTATCTTTTCAATTGCTCTGAAAATCTAAAACTGTTCTAAAGTAAAAAGTTTATTTAAAAAGTTAAGTCATCATATGCTTTTCCACCAATAAAAAGGACATATTTACAAAATGTTTCTTATTGTTAAAAATGTTTCTATGAATTCAGACAGTAAGGAATTGTGATATGGGATAAATTTTTTTAAATGGTAATATTTTTAAAATTGCTACAATTAGAGAGAAATAAGCCAATCAGTCAGCCCAACCAACCAACCAATAACAAATCTAATGCCTCTCATACAAATACCCATACCTCATCTTCAGTATATTCACGCTGTTACCAACATTTACTACACTTGGGCATTAGATGGCACTCATGCTCATTTTACTGAGCAGGTTGGCTCCTTAATATCAGCGACAGGTCTCTCAACTGGAGATGTGTGTGGAAGATCTGACCCAATATGACTTTTAGGAATAAATTATGAAAACAAAATCAACACCACAATAAGGCAAAAAACCCTTGGATCGGGTGGCAAATTTCAAACAATGAGCAAAATTAGAAATTTTAAAACTGCTAAGAAAAATTCACAAATGCCAAGGAGTCCAATGGTGGGCTTCATGGCATCCACAGACCGTTGAAGTTATGTGCACAGGTGTGTCTATGTTGTATCATAGTATATTGAGGCTTTTCAGAGGAACCCATGAAATCTCCGAATTTTGAGAACTGTTACTCTATGTTCCCTTTCAGTTCCAAATCACTGCTGCATCATCAGCACTTACTAGTGAATTTTGTATCAGTAGGCAACTTTTAAATGTTTGTTGATTGAAGGAATCAGTGAATCTGTGAGCAGAAGAATAAATGCATGGAAATTCTATGCTAGGCACAAAGGTCATCCCTCTCCCTCCTCTAAATACTCTAAATTCTTTTGCCACTCAAGGCGTTGGTTAATCATTCCACTTTGTATTCCTCATCAATATTTGTGAACTAAGAATGAGAAGCACCTTTTAAACAATCCCTTGTTTCAATGTATATACCCAGTCATACTTCTGTGTATGACATTGCCCCAATAGTTGATAAAGTAATTTCAGCCTAGACCTTATAAAATTGTACGTTTAGATTCTCCCAAATCTGGCTAAAAATTAGAAAGAAAGAAGAAGAAGGAGAAAAAAAAAATTAGCGGATGGTTGCAAAAAAGAAAACAAAAAGCTTGGAAATAGGAGCTAAAAATCACTGCTCAAAACTCAAAATTGTTCTCTTAGTGCTGCTTCAGTACAACTGTGATGTTTTTATTTATTTTGATGGTGCCCTTAGTACAAAATAAAAGAATAATAGAATCACAAATCAATGAGTCTGTGGACTAGAATAAGTATTTGATTTAACTAGAACTCTTTTATTAACTTGGGCTCGAAGAGAAATCTCTGAGGTTTGAAATGAAAGGCTTTGTAATGTTTATTTGTGATTAGCCAGTCACTGATCCCATTCAAGCAAGCAAAAGAAAAAATAATAGGAAATTTTCTTCTTCAAAAAGGGGACCAGCTAAGTGAAATACTAGAATAGTCATCAAAGACCAATTCTGTGCATGTGTGTGTGCATTGCACACAATGTATCTTTTAAAGAATCCCTTTGCGCACATTACAGAACTCCCAGAACATTTAGCGCCGATTTGTTTTGATTTGACCCTAACCCTTCTGACAAAATGAAATTCAGAATAAGAAATCTATAGTACTTTTTTTCTAGTGCCAAGTTGAAGGGCCAAGAAGTTTATCGTTTTAAGCAAAACAATATCTTTAGCAGCAAACAAATTTCTCATTATTATTGATAGGTTTGCCTATGTATAACTTTAATCAATATTAAAATACATACAATTATTTCGAATTATTTTGCTATGGTGCCAAGTCACCTGCAGATTCTGAAACGCAAGAAGTTGTTTAACTCCCCTAGGCCTTTATTGATGCTGTTTTTTCTGTCCTGACTGCCTTCTATCACTTCTCTTGAGGAATTCCCATCACCTCACAGACCCAGCTTAGTGGTCATATCTGCCCCACGTCTGTGCATAAGAAGCTCCCTCGGCTTTCCTCAGTCCTTCATTGATCTGAACGGCTCCCCACCTTTTTATTTTTAACTTTAAATATGTGGGGTACAATTCAGGGTTAGGTATCCAAAGGTTCATTATGCAGGTACCCTTGTTGATGAGGTGTGCCCCCCGCCATCCCCTAGCAGTTTCTCACTACTGCCAATCCCATCCCTGCCTCACCCTGGCAGTTTCACAGACCACAGCTCAGAAGTCGCTTCCTCCGGGCAGCCTTTCATTAGGGACTTAGGTATCCCTGGTATGAATTGTATTCACTATTCCTCTCTGCTAATATTTACTATGCTTTTAAAAACTTTTTTGCCTTTCTTCATTACTTGCCTCCTCAGCTTAGTACTGAATTCTGAGTAAACAAAGACAGCACCTGTCTTATCCTGTTATATTCCCAGTGTCTACCAGAACCTTCCTGGCAGACAGCAGTGGCTCAATATTTCAGTGAAATGTGAATTTAAACTACATCTTTACAAATCTGTGAACATAAATTAATACCTTTTTTGAATTAGATATTTGAAATGTATTTTGTGTTCTTCAACAGTTCCTCCCCATAAAGGGAATTTCCTAATAAATGAATTTAAGTAAAAAATAATTTAACAGAGCTTGCCTAAGGTAATCCTTCATTCTCTTTTGGTCTACTTTTCCTACCAAGTTCAAAGCAACCACAGGAACGAATGAAAAAGTCAGGTGAGTGCATCCAAGCCATGACACCTGCGCTGTGTAGTGACCTCAGGGTTGCCTGTGTCTCTTCCAGGGCTGTACACCAGGAACAAGTAACACAGCAGAAGGAGGCCAGTGCAGTTACTGTAGGGTCTAGCCCTACAAGCAGGCACAGCATGGCCAGGGGCCCAGGGCAGGCAGAACTGGTCATCCCAAGTGCTTGTTCCTCAGACTCAAGGACACAGAGCCAACTACTTCCCATGTTAAAAGGAAGAAGATTAGGGGGCCGAGGCTAGAGGATTGCCTGAGCCCACAGGTTCGAGAACACCTTGGGCCACTTGGCGAGACCTCGTCTTTACAATAGGAAAAAAAACAAAAACAAAAAACTAGCCAGATGTGGTGGCGCATGCCTGTAGTTCCAGCTACTTGGAAGGCTGAGGCGGAAGGCTCGCTGGGGCCCTGCAGGTTGACGCTGGGGTGGCTGTGAGTGTGCCACTGCACTCCAGCCTGGGCGACAGAGTGAGACTCCAACTCAAAAGAAAAAAGGAAGAGTATAAAGAAATTTTAGCCACACTTATAAAACTTGGTCTTGGCCCCTTAGTCTAATTACCCTAACCTTTCCCGCAGTCCCATCCACCCTTCTGGTCACCTGCCTTAAAGCACCTTTATCCTGTTTCCGCAGGAGAAAGCTGTGGCTCTCTTGTTCCTGAGCACTTTTTCATCCACACTTGGTCATCAGGGCTCTTTACTCTTTACATTCTGGGAAGTCCTTGCTCAAATCATGGTTTAAGAGTCTTGAATTGAAGCCCATTTGGAAAATTAGTGTTCCTTTCCCACTTATGTAATACTTTATCTGCCCGGCTTCCAGTGAGTCAATGTTACTTCCTGAGTTTTTTTACAAATGGGGATACCATAGCTACCTCACAGTATAGTTGTGAGGATAACTAACTGTCCTCATCAGTATCCCTAGCATTTTACTGCATGCTGTAGTTACACCACGGTAAACCCATCACGTATATTATCTCATTTAACCTCATTATCTCACTTAATAAGACTATCTGGCACCAAAGCCAATTCTCCTAAATCCTCAGATAAGCATATCTCCAAGTACACAGACAGCTTATATATATAATATTTATTAAAAGAACCCTCCAACAATGGATGTTATTACTTTTTATAAATAGTAATTTTCATAATAGAAATTTAATTACATTCTGCATTTCTGCCTTAGAGGGATTGCAGACCTAGTTATTTAAAAAATTCTTTCTTTTGGTAAAGAACTGCTCATATTTCCAATATCTCTACCTATGTTCTTATTGACATTACTCACAAAAAGTCTAACTATGATATTTATATATATACATACTCATATATACATATATATATGCACATATATATCCTAAAATTATCAGAATGATACCATATGGTTCAATTTTAAAACATATATTTTTGAAGTTAATTTAATTGGGTTAGGGTATTCTCAAAGCAAAAATCAAATCATGGTAGAATATAATTTTATAGTATCAACTAAGATATTTTAATATGCAATTACTTTTTGTCACAATTAATAAAGTATATGGCCGGGCTCAGTGGCTCAGCCTGTAATCCCACGCCTTGGGAGACTGAGGTGAGTGGATTGCCTGAGCCGGCGGGTTCGAGACCCGCCTGGGCAAGCGAGACCTCATCTCTACAATAAATCAAAAAATTCGCCGGGCATGGTAGCACGTGCCTGTAGTTCCAGCTACTTGGAAGGCTGAGGCGGAAGGATCGCCAGAGCCCAGCAGGTCGAGGCTGCGGTAGCCGAGAGCGGCCACTGCACTCCAGTCTGGGCGACAGAGTGAGACTCCAACTCAAAAAAAAATAAAAAAATTAAAAAATAAAGTATATGTTCCATTGATGGGGTTAGTAATGTTTCAGAGTACTTTAAAACAAGTATAAAAAGGGAAAATCATTATCTTATGAGCTTAAAAAAGTAGTCAGTGCCAGGCATTTGCATTTTAATTAAATGCCTGACTCTCCAGCATCTATACAATGTCAGAAGTGGGCCCTAGTTTCTTATTCTGACCTTTTCTCCCCCCTCCTTTTATATACCCGTGAATGGACTGTGCAGAACTCTTAGGGTTAAGAGGAGGACAAATAGAAGTAGATCTTAGTCAGTGTGATTGTTTTTATTTTATTTTATTTTTTACAATTGGTAGGTGGGAGCAGACTGTGGATTCAAGCCCCATAAGGGCATTTTATATAATTCTGAAAGCCATCGAGAGTATGAGATTGATCATGCCTATATTGTTTATTGTGATAACCCTGAATCCCTATCGAGTGCCTGGTGTGTAAGAAGTCGATCAATAAGTACATAAGTATTGGAAAAGCGAGCACACATTAAATAGTATATTGACAGATTGTATTTCTGTTTTAGAATATGAATATGGGCTACAGGTTGGAGAATGACCTTAGATTTGGGGATGGGCAGGAAAGACGACAGGTTAAAAGACTTTTTAGTGAAATTTGAGTGGTAGTGGGAAGGAAGAGACTAACAAGAGAGATACGGAGGAGGAATATTAGTAAGACTTAGTAACTGACTAGAAGTAAAAGAGAAGAGAGCGTTATAAAGAAGGATACTCCTAACTCTGGCTTAGTGGGTTGGGTCATGGATTTGCGTAGCTAAAAGATAAAGAACAAATTTCCTTTGGGTGGAATAAAGGTGGTAGAATATTGTGGGTTAATTCTGAGTGGGAGAGTTAAATGCAAGTTAAACTTTGAACTGGGAAACATCAGTTTTGAGGTGGTTCTAGAAGCTATACTTATGATGGACTTCCAAAGAGTACATAGCTTTGGGGGGCGGGGAGCTGGATGAATAATTTTGGAGCATGAATATTTAAAAGACTCATATCAGAGTAAAGCCAAGATCTTAAGCCCGGTTGAGAGTCTGAAATTCTAGAGCAGACAGGTTGGGGTTGTAGGTCAGAGCAAAATGGAAGGACAAAGTGATAAAGGATGAGGTAATGGAAGAAAAAGAGACAATGGTATTAAAGCAAATGTGTCAGGACAAGAGCCAGTTCCATGGCAGAGCCTGCCTAAGGTCTGCTGACAGATAGAAGCTGCTAAGAAGGACATCCACGCTGTGGTGGGCAGAGTCAGAGGCCCATCCCAATAACAGGAGACCAAATTCAAGAGCTGTCCTGTGAGAGACAGCCCATCTTGAGAGTTTCCCTTCTCAATGAATCTGTCAGACAGATCCAGCCATTGGCATTTTTCCACATCTGCAACATGAGAGCATGTGATGGATGACATGAATTTCTCAGTTAGACGAACTTCGTCTCTTGATCTTGCAAGGAAACCACGCTCTCAATTTCTTAGCCCCTGAAGCATTTTCAGTCTACTAAACACAGCACTTAGGTCATGTTTTTGAAGTGTCCTTTGCTCCAGTCATTCTTTAAAAATTATATATATGTATGTGTATATATATATTGCATTTATATATTATATATATATAAAACATCATGGATTTCTTAAAAACAAAAGGAAAAACAACTTGTATTAAGAAACTAAACTTTGTACATTAAAATCACTTAGGAAGTACCTGCCAATTTTGCCTCCTAAATCCCTCTCTAATTGGCACCCCTTCTCTGATCCTGCTGTTCCTACCTTGACTGGGACTTTCATGCACTTACCTGGACAACCACATTGATCTCCTAACTTGTCCACCTGGCTCCAGTCTATTTCCTTTTCAAATGCCCAATACACAGTTGCTGGATGGTTCCTGTTAATACATTTTAAGACATTCATCTGAACAGTTCCTCTCCAATTAGAATCTCCTAGTGACTCCTAACTTCTCACTAAAGACCTCATTAAACTGACAAGCTTCTGTAAAGCCAAAGAAACCATCAAGAGATCAGGGAGACAGCCTACAGACTGGGAAAAAGTATTTGCCAACTCCAGGTCTGACACAGGCTTAACATCTTGGATCTACAAGGAATCAAACGTGCTGAAAAGAAAAAAACAAACAACCCCATAATAAAATGGGCAAAGGATATTAACAGACACTTCTCAAAGGAAGACACCCGAGCAGCCAACAGACACATGAAGAAATGTTCAACCTCACTAATCATCAGGGAGATGCAAATCAAAACCACTCTAAGATACCACCTAACCCCAGTAAGAATGACCATCATTAATAAAACAAACAACAACAGATGATGGTGAGGATGCAGAGAAAAATGAAAGCTTCTGCACTGCTAGTGGGAATACAAACTAGTGCAACCTCTTTGGAAGACAGCATAGTGGTATCTGAAAGAACTAGAAATTGACCTTTCTTATGACCCAGCAATTTCCCTATTGGGAATGTACCCAGAGGAACTCAAATCATTCTACAAAAAAGATACCTGCACACGTACGTTTGTTGCAGCTCTACTCACAATAGCAAAAACATGGAACCAACCATGTTGCCCATTGAAGATGGACTGGATTAAAAAAATGTGGTACATACACAATGGAATATTATCCAGCCATAAAGAAGGACAAACATATGGACTTCGTAGCAACTTGGATGGATTTAGAGACGATCATACTCAGTGATATGTCACAGAAACAAAGAATAGAGTACCATATGTTCTCACTCATAAGCGGACCTTGAACAATTATAATACTATAAGAAAGGAATTGGCAGTAGTGGGAAACTGCCAGGGGAGGGGTGGTGGGATTGGCAGTTGAGGGAAACTGCTAGGGGAGGGAGAGGCATACCTCATCAACAAGGGTAACTGCATAATCAATGTTTGTATACCTAAACCTGAATTGTACCCCACATCTTTATAATAAAAAAAAACTATAGCAATTTAAGACTTTGATACCCAACTAGGAATAAAGTTGTAGATCTGGAGTCACTAACTCATATACCTACAGGGCACGACCTGCACATATATTACAGAGTCATGGCCACAGCTGTGTGGAGCTTGTTCAACTGAAGAGCTCAGGTCCCATCCAAAGGGGGCAGCCACTACTCAGTTCAGCCCAGCTCAGCTGTTTCATGGGAAAGCAAGCCAAGCATCACAAGACTTTACACAGCATCAAGACAAATTAGAAATCCAGATTTGTATGTAAAGCCAATTCTGAAGAATTCAAAAATAGGATTTTAAAAAGTAAATCCTATGCAGGGTGAAAAAATACATATATATATATACACATATACATATATCCAGATTAAGTCCGAGAGCCCTCAGACCTCTCTAATCTAGGTGTTTTCCGGTTGTTGACATTCTGGTCCCTCTTCTTCTCCAAACAGGTTCACCCTAATACTCAGTATTGGTGCTTTCAAGCCCAAGTAACAGAAATACTACAGAGATCTCCAATTCACAGCTAATATAGTGTTGAAAAATATACTCATTTTTATTGAAATGAAAGTTCCAAAGGTCAGTCCTACCCTATGCTGCATCTGAGGGTCTGAGACTCATGCATTCAGCACTTTGAGGATCTCAAAAACAAGATAGTTAAGAGCAACAGTGGGTAATATCAACTGGTAAAATGAATGGCTTGCACTGCAAAGGCAGTGAACGATCGAATCAACTTGAGAAAGCTACGTTGCTTCATTATCAACACTAAAACTGCTTCATTACTGGAGCCTTCTTGACCACTTCCCGTCTCCCAGGTGGTGTTCTTTCCTTGATTCTTTGAAACGAGTTGTGTGCTCCTTCCTGAAGTACCTCAGAGGAAGAGCAGAAAATCCGGGGGCTCCTCACACCCATCCTTGCCATCACCCCTTTGAGTGGGATGTGCAAATTTGCTTCTCCTTGGAACAGCCTCTTGTACATATGGCATGTTCTTGGAGGAGATGTGCCTGCATCTCAGGGAACTCACCAGGGACAGGGTTGGCACCAGTGTATGACCTTCCTCATCAGAACAAGAACAGGGCAACACGTGTCTTCAGGTTAACAATCAATGGCACTCCAAATATGGCTACCATTGTGTGGGCAAGCAAACAAGCATGGATCAGATGTTGTTTGACCCTGATTCCTTGTTATTATGTGGAAATGTGTAACACTTAGATTTAAAGTTTTCCACGTTTATTAGCTAAACCTTGCTGGAAAATCAAAAGCACTTCTCTATATACCCGCCTCTACTGACTTCCCAGCACATAATATCAGTATTCTTGATAATATTGCCCTGATTTATTTATGGAAAACTTCATCTCTTCCCTTTTGGCTTTGAGTTTGTGGGACTGTTTTCCAGACTTTCTTCTTACCCTTGTCAAAGAGTGGAACCATTTTGTCAATCCTTCATTGGTTCATTCCACAAATACGTAATGAACATCTGCTTAGCTCCTGACACTGACCTTGGTGTTGAAAACATAGATTGATAATTAATAGTCAGTGTCCTCTCACTTCTGACCTTAAGGACCTTGCATGCTAATATACAATCCAGTTTCCTTTGACCTAGTCTAGGCTAACTGGTAAGCTTCCCCTCTGGAATTAGGATAACACAATAGCGAAGATGATTGGACTGCTCTATTACAGCTTGGCACACTTATGAGACACTGGAGGAGTCCCTGATTCTTGGACCCCCAGAATTGCTTACATTTCTATCCACAGGGACTCCTGGGTGCTTACTCATTCTGTTTCCCATTTTCCAGGTTTCTCTTCAATTCCATGAATATCCAATATACTTCCAACAAATTCTTTTTTGTTTTTGTTTGTTGGTGTCTGTTTTCATTGCTTAGAAGCAAAGAACATTCATTGATGTTGGGCGCTGCTTCCCAGCCTGTCTATCTAAGCACCCAAGTTGATCTTTCCAAATCCTAGAGTGTTTTTTTTTACATTAGAACTTTACAAAGACAGCTAGTTGAAAATAACTAAACACATGCTGTAAAATACATTTTATACAATTTGACTCTCTCTCTGTCTCTCTTCTCTCTCAAAGCCCTTCCCCTCCAAATCAGTAATATCTAATGCACAATTTTAATAAGTATCAGTGTCTTCTCACAAGGGTATTGATGAAGTTCTCAGGCATCAGTGGCTAGGAAAATAAGCAATAGTGGCCCTGTTCTTGCCTATCTTGGTTGAACTAACACACTTCCCTATATCTCAGTGATTGGCATGGCTCACTGTTGTGGAACATGCTTGTACATTCTACTTAGTAATTGCTTTGTATCAGGACAAACATTCTAGCAGCTTGTCTTTCAGACTCTGTGTAGTATAGCTTCCAGCAAATCCTGTAGGGAATGTGAGATATACCACAAATGCAGCCTGGCTCTTTCTAAGATGAGCTCCAACATGGAAGCAGCAAACATAAATTGTTTTGGTTGTTTTCAGAATCCAGAGAGATAAATGTAAACAAGGAAAGATAGCTGGATGTAAGGCCATATAAGGTGTTGGGAGCCTCCAAACAAGAGAACATGTGCCCTACCTGCAGACCCAGCCACCACTCAGCAGCTCCATGCAGTCATGTGAGACCACGATTGCCAGATCTTCCTGTTTTTCAAGACAAATTTGAAATCTGGATCTTTAGATGAAATCTACCAATGTTTACATGTTGACAATAAAATAAAAAGGAATTAATGCTTTAAGGACTATACAAAACTTGTTTGTGAGAAGGTTTTAGCCCGTGGACTGCCAGTTTTCAGCTCTGGGTCTTCCTTCACCTGTTATACAACAGAGCTCACCCATGTATCAGCTTGCTGTGCTTCTGGGTATCTTGAGCTTTATATTTTGGTTCATTCTTATTTGGTGGCCTTGTTTGGAACTAATAACATTTTCCTAGTCTCCTTGCTTTATGGTATTGCTTTAGGAATCATCCAGGCTCCAATCTTCATGGGCTCTTGACCTCATTCCAGACCATCCAACTTCCAGCCTCTGCTTAAATACTTTTCGTGGCAGGGGATTTACTACTGCCCATCAAATGTCTCCATTAAGAAGCCATATAACATACTGAAAGGATGTGGATTTTTTGAAGTAAAAAAAAATGGTTTGATACTGACTTCGTCACTCAGCCTGTATAAGTCATGGTTTTCTCATCTGTTAAACAAATACTTGTTTGGGGAATTAAATGTGACAACATTGGTCAGCATATACCTATCATAGAATAAGCAAGAGGGTCATAGTGGTAGTTTCCCTTTTTTTTTTTTTTTTTTTGGGTTGGCGTCTCACTCCGTCTCCCAGACTGGAGTGCAGTGGCCGCTTCCGGCCACCGCAGCCTCGACCTGCTGGGCTCCGGCGATTCTTCCGCCTCAGCCTTCCGAGTAGCTGGAACTACAGGTGCGCGCTACCACGCCCGGCTGGTTTTTGATTTATTGTAGAGATGAGGTCTCGCCAAGTTGCCCAGGCGGGTCTCGAACCCACGGGCTCAGGCAATCCACTCACCTCAGCCTCCCAAGGCGTGGGATTACAGGCTGAGCCACCGAGCCCAGCTGGTAGCTTCCCTTATTGCTGACTACTATTTTCCTATCCATTTGTCCTGGGAGTGCCTACCCTACAAAATATATTGAATCTTTCACATTATGGTCTTTGGAGATTAAGTGATCACGTTCTTATCTCCCCATGTCTTCTTTTTTCCAGAGTCAATGCAACTAGTCATTTCAAGTATAAATGGACCCCATATGGACATTAAGCCCAGTTATTCCTGGGATTCAGGCTAGCTGAGGTACGTTTGCTGTATTGCTAGAAAGTGCCTTCTGGAAGTCTATTTGAGAGACTATGGATCCATGTGGGAAAGCAGCCATCTTAGGAAGATGGTCCCAAAGAAAAAGAGTTTCATCACTTACAATGCATCAATCTGTGGGTGGAAGGTGGAATTAGGGAGGGGAGTCTTTCCCAGTACAGCATGTGAGATTTGTGCTACAGCACAACTTATACTGGCACATGCCTGGGTCTCTAAGGAAGAGGCAATGCACTAAGAAATGAGTAAAAAGAGGCCAGCACTTTGGGAGACTGAGGCAGAAGGATCACTTGAGGCCATGCGTTTAAGACCCCTGGGCAACATAGCAAGCTTCCATCTCTAAAAAAAAATTGTTTTAAAATTATCCCAGCATAATGAGGCACACCTGTAGCCCCAGCTACTGGGGAGGCTGAGACAGGAATATTGCTTGAGCCCAGGAGCTAGAGGCAGAAGCAAGTCCTGATCATACCACTGCACTCCATCCTGAGTGACAGAGTAAGACCCTGTCTCTAAAAAAATAAATATTTTTAAAAAAATAAGTAGGTAAGAGAAAAACAAAGGGAGAAGAGCTGTTTTGGCTTCATAAATCATTGAGACACAGGGCAGGATGGCTTAGATGCTCATGCGAAAAACCTTACTGTACTGTGACGGTAAGAAGGACTACCTTCTCACCAACACAGCTTTGTTTCTTACCACCACCTTCTCCAGCAGACACATCCCTATCAGGATTAAAGAGATATTGGCTCTGTAATACTTTACACATGAGACCTGCAATAATTGTTATTATTCGGTGTGATGGTGTGTAGCTTATAGCGTCTGTGACTTGACAATCAAGTAATGAGCTATTGATGAGGGAAATGAGGCTGATGACAGTTGGGCTGGAGACCATTAACGTGTAAGCCTTTTCCTGCTGAATGCTGACTCTTTGATAATAACCAACAATTACAGGCATATTTATTGAGATGTTACTCTATCCTGAGTACTTTCTACAGATTGTTACACATAAGTCTCACAATAACTCTATGAGAAAAGTTTGGTTACTATTCTGATTTACAGATAGGAAACCTGGGCAGATGAAAAAAACAAACGTCTACTAAGTGTTGGGGAAAGAAGACTCGGGGCACACTCACACTCAACAGTTTGTTGAGCAACACAAGTTGAGAAGTGTCTGAGCATGCATGACGCCCAGAGAAGGCATGCATGGTCTGGGCTGAGCTGGACTGGAAGCACCATGGTTGAGGATTCTACAGGAACAGATGCTTTCCCCTGTATGTGGTCCACTGTTATAGGAAATAGGAGTGTCAGTTCTTCCCAGAGTTTATTGCAGATTTTGATTCAGTGGATCTAGGATGAAGCCAAAGACTCTGCATTTCTTAACATTCTGAAGGAGTTGCCAGTGTTGATGGTCTACAGATCAGGGATCATGCTATGAATAGCAAGGATCTAGGCAACTACTAATGATGGAACTTTTGGTTAGAGAAGTGACATTAAGAAGGTGTAGTTCAGCTCTGGTCTCAAGCTTGTTCTGTCATCGAGCTAACTCAAACCTGCAGGCTAGGCACAGTGGTTCACGCCTGTCATCCCAGAACTTTGAGAAGCTGAGGAAGGAGGATTGCTTGAGCCTGGGAGTTTAAGACCAGCCTGAGCAACACAGTGAGACCTCCTCTCTACAAAAAAAATACAAAAATGAGCTGGGCATGGTGGCACATGCCTGTAGTCCCAGCTACTTGGGAGGATGAGATGGAAGGATCGAGAGCTGTGATTGTGCCACTGCACTCCAACCTGGGTAAGAGTGAGATCCTGACTCAAAAAAAAAAATCCACAAAATCTGCTTAGCCAACTCACTGCTAGATTAGCAATTAGCAATGGAGATAGTAGAGAGAAAATGAGAAACCAGTATCATCCACTTTTCTCTTTCCTCAGTTCTTCATAGGAATTTAAAATGCATTTAGCTGTCATACAACTGAAAAAAATGCAAATTAAATGTAAGCAAAGCCCTAATCAAATTAAGTGTTTAATATTAATATGATAGTAATATGTTTAATATTGTGGTAAGACGACATCCATTAAGCAAATGAGATATAAATTACTATACACAAGATGCTTTTCATCTTAAGGTCCCTTCAATTCTTAATGTGAACCATTACAAACCTACTTTTATACAACTCACTATGATGTTATTTGATCTTTGCTTGATTCAAAATCATTCTTTATCTATTATGGCCACCTCTCTGATGTTTGCATCAGCCTGTAACATTTGAAGTCATATGCTGTTGAATTCATGACATCAAGTCAAAATCTTTATTTAATAATAACATAAAAAGCTATCATCTTATTTCATAAAAATATCTCTCAATGGCAAAATAGAGTATTGTTTTTATTCCTTACACTTAATTCTAAATGACTACAAGAACCAGAAGATGTAAAATTTTGTCATTTTGTTTATTTCAAATAATAATAATGAGTCTCTATTTTTTTCTTTTATCAAAACTGTGGGGGTTTTTTTACTCTGAACTTTCTAACTTGATAATATAAGTATCCCCTTCAGTTCTAACCCAGTTTCTACTTCCACATTCTTTCTGCATTTTTACTTTTACAATGTCGAGTTTACAATATTTACATTTTTTTCTGTAATGTTAATTAAATCTTCTGAGCTTTATCAGAACGTTGATTCTAAAAATTGAAGATCAATAATGATTTTGTTATTATGATGGTGTAACTGCAGTTCACTACACAGCTATTGCTCTCTATGATTAAATGTCCTTTCCTAGACAACTTTTTGCCTGGAGTTCAATTTTTTTGGAGCTAATTACTTTGGATCTATTTTTTATTTTGTTCAACCTCTTGCACAAATTTAGTATTCTATCGAATCTTCCTGTTTCCCTGGAAAGGCTTTCTCCTGGACCTTATGTATCTGATAATGTCTTTATTTGGCACTTTAAGCTATGTATAGAATCCTAAACTGGTATGATTTTCCCTCATAAAGTCAAAGCTATCATCTTATTTCATAAAAATATCTCTCAATGGCAAATGTTCTTATTTCTAGAGTTGTGGATGAATAGTCTGATGTTGGTTTTGTTTTGTTTTGGGGTTTTCTCTTTCTTGCTTTTCGGACTTTCTTTTTATTCTTGATGTCCTGACATGTGGTGATAATGTGCCGGGTGAGTGTTTGGTTTGCTTGTATTCATTGTGCTGGGCACTAGGTGTATATTTGCACTCTGAATATTAGGTCCTTCAGCTCTGGACAAAAGTCTCCATCATTTCTTTGATAGCTTCCCTAGTCATTTTTCTCTTAGATGTTGATGCCTCTGCATTGATTCTCTGCGTTTCTTTCTCATATCTGCCACCTCTTTGAGGTTTTTGTTTTTTGTTTGTTTTGTTTGTTTGTTTGTTTTGCTCTACTTCTGAGAGATTTCCCAGGTTTAATCTTCTTCCACTGAATTATTCTTTATTCTGACAGTCATGTCCTTACTATCTAGGAGGTAATTCCTGGTATGAGATTATCCCATTTCCACTGTGTCCTATGCTTATTTCAGTCCTGCAACACCTCCAATCCCTCTGACAATACACATCAGAATTTACTTCATCAATAACTAAAAACCAAGACATGCTGGAGAGGATGCAGGGAAAAGGGAATACTTCTACACTGTTGGTGGGAGTGTAAACTAGTACAGCCTCTGGGGAAAACAGTGTGGCGATCCCTAAAAGATCTAAATAATGACCTTCTGTATGACCCAGCAATCCCTCCTCTGGGAATATACATGGAGGAACTCAAATCATTCTATGAAAAAATACCTGCACACGCATGTTTATTGCAGCAAAAATGGAAACAACCGTGCTGCCCATCGAAAGTGGACTAGATTAAAAAATTGTGGTACATATACATGATGGAATATTATGCAGCCACAAAGAAGGGCAAAATTATGAACTTTGCAGCAACTTGGATGGAATAGAGTCTATAATAGTGATCTATCACAGAAAAAAAGAACTGAGTACCACATGTTCTCACTCATAAGCGGACCTTGAACAATTATCACAAAGCTACAAGAAAGGGATTGGCAGTAGTGGGAAACTGCCAGGGGAGGAGGGGGGCACACTTCATCAATAAGGGTACCTGATCTCAAACCAGGTGAAGCTGGGATGAAAGGGAAGTCCAAACTTTACCTGTACAATGACCATTTGTATACCTAGTCTGGAATTTTGCCCCACATCTTTAAAATTTAAAAAAAAAAATTTTTAAAGAGAATTTACTTCAAGTTCTCTCCTGTTCCTTGCATGATGCCTGTCTCCTCTAAAACTGTTTTCTGTGTCTGATTGTTTTGATATTTCTCTTCTGAAGAACTTTGCTTATACTCAGAAACAAGGCCATTAACCTGATGAGAGCCCTGAGCATGAGCATACCTTGCTGATTTTGCCCATTTGCTCTACGTGAGATGGGTTTGAGGAAGCAAGTGAACCATTACCTAGGGGAGCCCTGCTTTGGTTTGAATGTTTGTGTTCCCCAAAACTCATATGTTGAAGCCTAATCACCAGTATGATAGCATTAAGAGGTAGGGTTGTTGGGAGGTAACTAGGTCATGAGAATGGAGCCCTCATGAATGGGATTAGTGCCCTTATAGAAGAGCTCCCTTCCCCTTCCACCATGTGAGGGCACAGCAAGGAGGCACCATCTATGAACTAGGAAGCAGGCCCTTGCCAGGCACCAAATCTATGGGTGTCTTGATCTTGGACTTCCCAGCCTTCAGAACCATTAAAAAAAATTTCTGTTGTTTATAAGCTACCCAGTTTACATATTTTGTTATAACACCCTGAAAAAACTAAGGCAGACCCTAAATGATAGAATGTAAAGATCATTCCTCTGAAGATTGTCAGTGTCTCTGGAAGTGAGTACTCCTCTTTTTGAAAGTCTTGGAATACAAGCCTGGTTTCTAGGTGTTATGCCCTCAAGGTAGAGGGAGTTTGACTGCTTCATATACAGATTGATTAATCACCTGGTTTTCTACCCCACGTTGCAATCCTACCCTCCCTTGTACCTAGTATTTCATAGTGCTGAGGTTCTTGAGTGCACAGAAGGGCATGCTGGCTGCTGCTTCATTTGAACAGCCTTCTCCTATACTCTGGGCAGTGGCTGCCTTGATTCTGCTTCACCTGTGTTCAAACCTCCATATTTTATCCATCTTCCAGAAATCTGATGACATCTATTTTCTGACAACTCTTCCTATTTTCCTATCACTGAGTATTTAAACTTTTTTTCATTTTTTAATTATCATTGTTGGGGATATTAGTAGAAATAGCCAACCAGTCAACTTTAGCTAGAAGTCTTTATTATTAATCTGGCATTGAAAATGCCAATTTACTGGCAGCCTGATCTACTTATATACAATCTCTCTCTCTGTCCCTCTCTCTCTCTCTCTCTCTCTCTCTCTCTCTCTCTCTCTCTCTCTCTCTCTCTCTCTCCCCCCCACTTCCTCTCTCAGAAAAAGAGAAAGATGGGGTCTCACTCTGTCATCTCCACTATGATTGTCCAGTGGCACAATCATAGCTCATAGCTCACTGCAGCTTCCAACTCCTGGGCCCAAGTGATCTTCCTATCTCAGCCTCCAGAGTTGCTGGGACTACAGGCATGCACCACCACACCCAGCTAATTTTTTTAAACTTTTTTGTGAAGATGAAATTTCAGTATGTTGCCCAGGCTGGTCTTGAACTCCTGGCCTCAAGTATTCCTCCCACCTCTTCCTCCCAAAGTGCTGGGATTACAGGCATGAGCCACTGTACCTGGCCTGCGTACCTATATCATTAATGCTCAGCCTCGCTAAGCATCAGAGAAATGCAATTCAAAACTACAATGGGATGCCATCTAGGTCCAGTAAGGATGGCCATCATTAATAAATCAAAAAACAAAGATGCTGGAACAGGTATAGAGAAAAGGAAGCGTGTCTACACTGTTGGCAGGAGTGTAAGCTAGTTCAACCTCCATGGAAAGCATGTGGTGATTCCTAAAAGAACCAAAAACTGACCTTCCATATGATCCAGCAATCCTTCTCCTGGGACTATACCCGGAGGAATATAAATGGTTCTACAAAAAGGACACCTGCACATGCATGTTTATTGCCACACTATTCACAATGGTAAAAGCATGGAACCTACACTATTGCCCATTGAAAGTGGACTGGATAAAGAAAATGTGGTACATATACATGATGGAGTATTATGCAGCCATAAAGAAGAACAAAATCATGGCCTTCACAACAGCTTGGGTGGAGTTAGAGATCATCATACTTAGTGATCTATCACAGAAACAAAGAACTGAATACCGCATGTTCTCACTCTTAAGTGGGACCTGAACACCAATCACATTAGCACAAGGGAGGGATCAGCAGTCACTGGGCACTGCTAGGGAAGGGAGCGAGGAAGGCGGGAGGATGGAGGGCATGTAACAACACAAAGGATACCTGGTCCTATACCAGTGGCAGTGAGGGCCAGTTGGAGGGCCAAACTTCGCCTGCATGCAGCCTACTTGTGCAGTTAATCCTTACTGGTACCCCACATCTCTACAATAAAATAAATTTGTTTAAAAAACAATGTTAACTGTAAGCTGTCAAGGACTCTTCAAGCTGCATGTCACGGGAACCTGAAGTTTCAGTGCTCAACCATCAATTTTATAGTTGATTTTAGAGCTCTGCAATCTGAACAAGACAATACAACCAAAGGAAGGGATCTATTTTTTAGGAACCGCTCACCATTGCTAAAATATTCATGTTGGCACAATATTTCAGTTTTGTGTTATTCACTTAACACTTTGGTATTCCTACGATTGAGATGAATGAAAACCTCAGGAAAATGGCATATACATGCATATTACGAGATATAAAAAGTCACTTGAAAGCAAATTATTAAGTGGCTTGATCAGCTATAAAATGATCTATATTTGGAATAATTAAGCTCAGAAAACAAAAGTTTGCCATAAACTAACATAAACAGAGGGAGTGAGAGAATAAAGAATCCAAGCAGAAGGAGGTTCAGGAAATTTATCAGTGAGATAGAAGATAACTTACAAGTTAACTAAAGCATCCATATCTCACATTGTGTCTTAAGAGGTTATCTACCTCAAAGGCCCTAATTTTTTTTCATGAAACAAAGACTGGGAGTCCCATAGTCTTTTTTTACATGAGTGTGCATTTTTAATGTGATACATTCAATTGATCGTTTTGTGGTAGCCTCTTATTTTGAATATGAAATAAAAATCTATACCAAAAAAACAACAAAAAGAATGTTTTAAAAAAGTAAATTTTGCCTTTAATTAGTGCCAGTGGTTACTTGGTGCCAATGAAATTGTAAATCACATGCAAAGACAGTACTTGAGCATAGGGTTATGTGCCAAATAAGATCTTTTCGCCTGCAAATAATAGGAAGACTTACCTAAGTCTGTTTAAGCAATAAGAACATTTATTATCTCATATATCGTTAAGTCATACTGGCTAGGCAGGACCCAGGGTCAGTAAAATCAGGGCTGCGTCTCCATTTCTCTGAGATTCTGTTAGCTCTACTTTTCTCTAATGGATTCACATTAGTTTTCACCGTGGTCACAAGACAGCTTCCTGCATCATCACTAGAGGCAACCAGGACAACTCGTTTACCATTTTCATATCTTGTGAGACAGGAAAAAAAAAGTTCTTCCTCAACCACAAAACCAAAGGTCATCCCAGTGGTCCTGTGTCTTTCCCACACCTTTAACAATCACCAGAGAAATCTGGTTTACTTAAGTCTGGGTTTCTGCAACAATTACTTGCAAAGTGCTATGGTTTGGATATGGTTTGTGTGTCCTCACCAAAGCTCATGTTGAAACTTGGTCCTCTGTGTGGCAGTGTTGGAAGTTGGGCCTAGTGGGAGGTGTTTGGGCTATAAATGTTACAGGGTCAGATCCCTCATGAAGGACTTGGTGCTGTTCTTGAGGTAGTGAGTTCTTTCTCCAGACTGAATTAGTTCTCAAGGAAATGAGTTAGTGCCCCCGAGAGTAGGTTGTTATAAATCCAGGAAGCCCCTCAGGTTTCCCCCTCTTTGCACGTGTCCTTTTCCCTTCTCCACCGTGTTTTGTGTCCGTCACCAGAAGCCAAGCAGATGCCAGCACCATGCCTCTCTTACTCCCAGCCTGCAGATCCATGAGCTAAATAAATTACCCAGTCTCAGGTATACTGTTATAGCAACACCAAGTGGACCAACACACCCAAAAAATAGCATTGCCATAATTTGCACAAAGAAACCAGAATCTTCCCTTAGAATGTGGGCTGCCTAAGGGGTGGGAATACCTGAAAAAAAGAAGTGACTTTGAAACAAAAGTGAATGGGAACTAGGATACAGGATAGTTAAACCACAGTGTGCACCATTGGCAGCTGTCTCAACGATGTGGGACATGCTTATGTCTTCATTATTATTAATGCAAACATGGCAAGGTATCATTTAAATATTCTCATAGAGAACTGTCAGGCACGTGATCACACATTTATGAAACACTTCGCCTCACTACACTATACTGTTTCTCCAAATGTGGGCCTCCCCGTAAACCTGCCTCCCCACGGAGAACAGGCTCCATTTAATGTGCCCTCTGAGATGAAAGTTGTCTGAAAGATCTTAATTGTCAATCCTGAGAAAAGAGTGTCCAGCAAAGGTTTCAAGACAGGTTTGTGGGAGATAAAGCTACCATGCTGTCCCACCCCCAGTGATGCTTGAAAAGGAACTACCTTTATTGTCATTCTCCAGCACTGCTATTCCTTTCTGATGCCAAACTTCAATTTATAGCCCAGGCTCAGTTCTTGATCATGCTGCTATCTGCCTCCACCTTCCACATTAATACCGTGTGCTCAAGTAATTCATCTTCAAATGTATCACTAAAGCGACAACCGTGCTAGGTTCATCCAAGCAGCATTAAAGTTCAATTAAAATAGAAACTTGCAAAGTGAGAGATTGTTATCTTACTTAGGCCCAAGATTAACTTCTCAGACTTTGAAAGTCCAAGTTTTGTTAGTAAAAAGTCAGAATAATTATGTAGCTTGAGAAATCTGAGCGGGTCAAATTCAGGCAGCTTTGTTTTCATTCATGTATTCATTCCACAGACATTTCTGAATGTCCGCTGTGGAGAAGCAGCTGGTCAAGACCCTGAGGGAGGCCTGGATGTTCTCTGCCCACAGGGTGATGTTCTAAATTAGTTTTCTCAGGGCATAGACTCTCAGATGGAAGTTTGTGAGCAGGAGGTTTATTGGTAGTGCTTTTGGAATTAATACCAAGGTAGTAAGTAAACCAGATCCATAAAAGGAAGAGGGTGAACTGCAATACAGTTGAAGCAGAGGCCCGAGGCCACCCCACATGGAACTCCAGATCCACAATGGTCCTTTATCCCTGTCCTGAATTGACACAAGGAGGTCAGGCCTTTGTAGCCCCACTTGGCCAGTCACTACCCTGTAGCAGCACCTGAGGAAGGGTCATTGCCTTGGGCAAGGCAGCTGCCTTCAGCTGAAGAAAACTTTTGGACAAGGACTCAGCTGAGAGCAGTCAGTAGTCAGCACCTACCTGAAGCTGAGAATGAGTGCTTCAGTCCTGGGGGAATCCAGGCAGTTCACCACAGCATCCACAGATAACAGAATTAAAAACGTTTCAGGACAAAAAATAACAAATGCTGGTGAGGATGCGATGAAAGGGAAACGCTGTTGGTGGAAATGTAAATTAGCATAGCCATTATGGGAAACAATATGGAGGAGCCTCAAGAAACTAAAAATAGGACTACCATAAGACCTAGCAATTTCATTACTGGATATATATCCACAAAGAATTGAAATCAGTATTTTGGAGAGACAGCTGCACTTCCATGTTCATTGCAGCACTATTCACAATAGCTAAGATATGTCATTAATCTAAGTGTCCCTCAAGAGATGACTGGATAAAGAAAATGCAGCATAAAGCCGGGCTCGGTGGCTCAGCCTGTAATCCTGCCCTTTGGGAGGCCAAGGTGAGTGAATAGCCTGAGCCCACAGGTTCGAGACCCGCCTGGGCAACTTGGCGAGACCTCATCTCTACAATAAATCAAAAAAATTAGCCGGGCATGGTAGCACGCACCTGTAGTTTCAGCTCCTTGGAAGGCTGAAGCGGAAGGATCGCCGGAGCCCAGCAGGTCAAGGCTGTGGTGGCCAGGAGTGGCCACTGCACTCCAGTCTGGGCGACTGAGTGAGACTCCAACTCAAAAAAAAAAAAAGAAAGAAAATGCAGCATATAACAATATGGAATATTATTCAGCCATAAAAAGGAATGAAATCCTGTCATTTGCAGCAACATGGTCAGAACTGGAGTTCATTATGTTAAGTGAAATAAGCTAGGAACAGAAAGACCAATATCATGTGTTCTCACTCTTATGTGAGAGCTAAAAATGTTGATCTCATAGAGGTAGAGAGTAGAATGGTGGTTGGGCTAGAAAGGGAAGGGAAGGATGAAGAGAAGTTGGTTAAAAGGTACATAAATCCAGTTAGGTAGAAGGAATTTGCATTTCTTTGATAATTAGTGAGGCTGAGCATTGTTTCATATATCTGTTGGCTGCTCATATGTCTTCTTTTGAGAAGTGTTTATTCACATCTTTTGCCCATTTTTTTAAGAGGCTGTTTGTTTTTTTCTTTGGAAAACAGTGTGACGATTCCTGAAAGATCGAAAAATTGACCTTCCCTATGACCCAGCATTCCCCCTTTGGGAATACACCCGGAAGAACTCAAATCATTCTATAAAAAAGATACCTGTGCACCCATGTTTATTGCAGCACTATTCACAATAGCTAAAACATGGAACCAACCATGCTGCCCATCGAAAGTAGACTGGATTTTTAAAATGTGGTATGTATATATATGATGGAATATTATGCAGCCATAAAGAAGGACAAACATATGAACTTCACAGCAACTTGGATGGATTTAGAGTCTGTAATACTCAGAAACACAGAACTGAGTACCATGTGTTCTCACTCATAAGTGGATCCTGAACAATTATCTTAATACTACAAGAAAGGGATTGGCAGTAGTGGAAAATCACCAAGGGATGGAGGGGGCACACTTAATCAATAAGGGTACCTGATCTCAAACCAGATGAAGTGGGGACCAAAGGGAGGCCCAAACTTTACCTGTACAATGACCATTTGGATACTTAACTCTGAATTGTACCCTATGTCTTTAAAATAAAAATTTTTTTAAAAAGAAAATTCTAGATGAATCTGAAGTTACATTAAAGTTATTATGTTTCATGTTTTTGAAGTAAATAAGAAAAGAATAATATTACCTTTTTAAAAGAACAAGAAGTTATTTGGAGGGACACCAAGGGTAATAAAATGCATATTTTAAAATGTCACTTAGAAATATTGGAAATGAAAATTATGACCATTAAAATTTTCTAAATTAATAAGTGATGTAAACACCAAAGTGTATATTGTCAACAAGAACTGATCAATTAGAAGATTCTACTGAGAATTCAACCAGAATGCAGCCTGGAGAGATTAAAGTATTATTAAGCAATAATTAAAAGACATGGAGAATATACTGATGGACTGCAAAATATGACTTATAGGAAATTTAAAAGAGAATAAATCAAGTGGCAGAATGAAAGTATTTAAAGAGATAATGGCTGAGAATGTTCCAGTTTTGTTGAAAGATGCACCAAATCCAGGTATATAAATAAAAACAAATGAACATCCATACACATCCTAAAGAAATGTTAAGTGTATCTGGAGAAAATAGATAATATTAAAAGCTTCCAGAAACAGCATGCAGATTACCCACAAAGGAATGACAATTACACTATTAGCAGACTTCTCATCAACAGCAATTGATGCCAGAAGGAAATGGAATAATAGACTATCTTCACAGGACTAAGAGAAAATAACCATAACATGTCATTTAATATCTGATTAAAATTTCATTAAATGTGAAGCCATAATAAAGGCATTTTCAAATAAACAAAGATTAAAAGAATATATCGTTTCCGGCCCCTCCTGGACATTCACTGAAAGAACTATGAAAGAGACATAATTCAGGAAGAAAGAGATTTTTTTTTTTAGCTGGCTTGGGCAACCAGCAAACATACTTTTACTGAATGTCTACTGCACCTCAGGCACTGAAGGGCTATGATCCTGGCCCCTATGGAGCTTATAGTCTGGTTCTGAAGGACTAGGTTGAAAGTGTCTCAGGCAGGAGGAACTGTGGGTACAAAGATATAGGGCATATGAGCACATGGGAAGTTATAAGAGTAAGACATGACTAATGAGGCCAAATGGCTCATGGTTAAAAGAGCTGAAACTGAAGAGACTGATTGAGTCCAGCATGTGCTTCACAGGCAATGGGGGTCCTGTAAGGGCTTTAAGTATAATTGACCAGAACTGAGTCCTGGTAGTTTCAGTTTGATATCAACATGATGGCATGGGTTATTGAAAATGAGAATGTACAATGTGTGAATCCTGAAACCCTCTTTCCAGGGAGAATAAAAGGAGAGTTTTAACTTTCTGTGACGATGTTTAAAAAGATTTCAGCCCTTTTCTGCACACCATTTAATTTATCTGAATTTTGCCAGTCCTAGCTACTGACCTTCTTTCTATTTTGATGATGTGGGTCAGAAAATAAGACAGTGAAAACAGGATAAGTTTGGAATGAAATAGCAACAAACAAAGAGAAAAGCCTCTGCCCTTTAGTCAGTTTTGCTTTCTGAAAAAAGAAATATGCAAGCATGAATTTGTTTCCTTAGCTACCAAGCAGAACAATAGACAATGCAGTATTTGGTAATTTTTTGGCTATTACAATGATAAAATGTCACAGAAAGTTATTGCATGTAAAGACAGTATTCTCCTTCATGCATAGACTCTGGGGAGCAGGAAAAGATGTACAGAATAGTACAGATGTACTATTTCATGTACAGAAATAGTTCACGTGTTTACAGATCTTTTTAGAAAAGTTTTGCACACAAAGAAGGCAGAATGCTAGCAGTCACTGCATGCTCTCAGGAGTTAGCCCACACTTAGCTCCTCTGAAGATAAATACAATGTAATGAATCAGATACTTCAGTTTCTTCCTCCAAAAACACAAACTGTCTCCTCAATTTGATTTGTTGCTGGATAAAAAAAAAAAAATACACTAGATACAATGTAGCAAACACACCAACACAACCATGAATGCACCTTTTCAGGGAGCGCAGAGGCTTCCAAATGAGGACATGAAGACCAAAGGTGTGTTTGATATTATTGGTTGGAAAATTGAAGTGCTTCATTTTTGTAGAACCACTGGGTTCTACATCCCTTGAGAATTATAAATTCAATCTTTGGAATTGCATAGGAAGAAAGTTAAGGGTAAGTTTTCTTTTTATGAAGTAAAAAATTGTCTCAAGAGATAGTTCAATCAAACCATTGAAATTCAAGAACATCCTAATTACATCTACAAAACAGGTAGACAGAGATATCAACCACTATGATAGCCTTTACCAAGATGCCATGATCTTTGTCAATAGAAAGTCTTTTTGTGCACTCCCAAGGAGCTTGAACAGATTACCCAACCCTCCACTTCTGCTTAGGCATTACCATCATGAAACTTTATCAGAGAAAACTCTGTAATTTTCAGAAACGTTAACCCCGCCTACTAGCTTTGAAATCTAGCTCAGAACTGGGAAAGTATTCCTAAAATTTCAACACATTGACATCCCTAACATTCTTTATTGTCCCCTGGTTTATAGCCTCTAAAATCTCCATTGCCCTTGCATTTAAACGAAATCCCTTAGCATAATAAATATGACTCCTTTCTTCTTCCCCAGCATATATTCTTCCCCTGCTTACTGTCCATGCTCAGATTCTCTACTGAGCCACAAGTATTCTGTATTTCAGCTATACCAAAACATTCTGTTTTCAGAATATGCCACTCTTCTTTGACCTCTGTTAAAGGTGGTCCCTGAATTAGCTTACAGAAAAACAATGTATGAACTGGCTTACCCAATCCTTCCTAACCCATTCCCATAGACAGATGAATTTAGTGCTCATTACTTTCAGGCTCTTGGAATATTGGGGAGGTGGGTGATAAAAGAAGAAACTAGTAGCTACATCCATCCCTTGTCTAAATGCCAAAGGTGTGCTCCATTGAGATGGTGGGAGCTAACACTAGACAAGCCTTGTAATACCCTCCAATAGTAATCTCGGCCCTCCCTATTTCCACTCTGCTCTACCCAATAGAATGCTAGCACTACCTTTTCCTGCCCTCGCTAAACTAATAAATACAGCTCTCTCCCTGCATAACTCTCTCTCTCTCTCTCTCTCCCTCTAGCTCCCCCAGCCACAGACCATTTCTGTGGCTGCCACTTTAATAAATCTTTTAGTCCCCAACGGGTGTGGAGTTGTTACTGGCGCCCAAGTTCTTTCAGGGTTCACCTCCACTTACCCAGTTATGAGTTGCTGAGCTGGATTGTATGTTCCAGTCATGGCCCAGCCCCATTTCCCAACCCCCACGGTCATCTGCAGCTTGACTGCCACACCCCTTGATGGGTTTGACTCATAGAAAGCAGCAGAAAGTATGCTGTGCCCTTTCCAAGCCAGGGCCTTACTGGCATCTCCTGCCTCTTCTGAATGGCACTGCCATGCTTCCAGAAATTCACTCCATGTTGAGAGGCCCCGTGCTGAACCACATCCCCAGCTGACCCCCCAGCCAACGACAGCAACAACTGCAGTCATGGGAGTGCACCATCTTGGATTCAGCCCAGTCGAGTCTTTAGGTGATGACAGCCCCAGCCACCCTCTGTAAGATCCTGAGTGAGGACTCAAGTGAGCCCAGTCAACACACAGAAACATGAGAGATGTGTTAGTTTCCTCGAGCTGCTGTAACCACAAGCTGTGTGGCTTTAAAATGACAGAATTTTATTCTCTTACAGTTCTAGAAGCTAGAAGTCTGAAATCAAGATGTTGGCAGGGGCTGGGCGCAGTGGCTCACGCCTGTAATCCTAGCACTTTGGGAGACTGAGACAAGAAGATTGAGTTTAAGACCAGCCTAGACAACATAGCAAGACCTTGTCTCTACAACAGATCA
>CAUYQG010142091.1:0-22163 GCA_963574415.1 Tarsius wallacei
CCGGCTAATTTTTTTTTTATTTATTTATTGTAGAGATGAGGTCTCACCAAGTTGCCCAGGTGGGTCTCGAACCTGCGGGCTCAGGCAATCCACTCACCTCAGCCTCTCAAGGCGCGGGATTACAGGCTGAGCCACCGAGTCCGACTGACTATTACTTTTTTTTTCCTTGGATACGAACTCAGAAATAAACTTCTTTCTACCAAAAAAAAAAAGTAATAGTCTGGTAGAAAGAAGTTTATTTCTGAGTTCGAATCCAAGGAACAGGGCCATACTCAAGATATTTCTAAAGTGATTCTGCCAAGCCGGGCTCGGTGGCTCAGCCTGTAATCCCACGCTTTGGGAGGCTGAGGTGAGTGGATTGCCTGAGCCCATGGGTTCGAGACCTGCCTGGGCAACTTGGCGAAACCTCATCTCTACAATAAATTTAAAAAAACAGCCGGGCGTGGTAGTGAGTGCCTGTAATTCCAGCTACTCGGAAGGCTGAGGCGGAAGGATCGCCAGAGCCCAGCCGCTCCCGGCCACTGCACTCCAGTCTGGGCGACAGAGTGAGACTCCAACTCAAAAAATAAATAAATAAATAATAAAAAAATAAAATGACTCTGCCCACCCTTCAGGCCTCATGGTCCACTTTTAGAGCCCAGAGTTGTTGGTACCTATACATTAGCCACATGACCAGCAGAGCATCGTATAGAACTTAAGTTACAGCTACATTAAGATAGTGACATTTAAAGTAAAGAAAGTTTACAAGGCTTAAAGCATCATGCGTTGCAAAAGTTATGCAAATCACAAGACTTACAAGACTTACATTGATGCTATATTGCTCAAACCTTTATGACTATTAAGAAAGGGAGTAAATAGAGATTTACGTCTCTGGGCATAGTCTGCAGGGAAGTCAAGGATTTCCTGAAACTACTTACTGGGAGTGCATAGAAAACAAGGGAACTGTCAGTAATGTGCTCAGGAATGTGATGTGCAGGAGTGCTTGCCATGCCCTTCTCTAGGGACTGTGGCAGTATGGATGGACATTAGCAGGTCTCTGTGTCATTTCCCCACTTAGGCTATTACATTTAATGTAATTATTGATATGGTTGGGTTTAAATCTCCCATCTTGTTATCTGTTTTGTACATGTCAAATTTATTCTTTGCTTTTTTCTGCCTTCTCTTTTGTTATTTTTATGTCTATTTAATCTTCTTTGTTGGTACATTGGCTATAAGTCATTGCTGTGTTCTTTAGTGGTTACCTTAGGGATTTTTATAGAATATACCTTTGCCTTGTCATAGCCTACCTTCAAGTAATATTATACCATTTCATGTATAGCATAAGAATGTTGCAAAAATATATTTCCATTTCATCCCTCTTGGTCTTTGTGTATAGTTGTCATACATTTTACTCCTGTATATGTTATAAACCTCTTAGTACATTGATATTTTTGCTCTGAACAGTCAATTATCTCTTAAAGAGATTTAAGCAATAATTTTAAAGTTGTTACATTTATCCATATTGTTATCGTTTTAAATATTTTTCATTTCTTTGTATAGATTTACACTTCCATCTGGTGTAATTTCTCTTCTACCTGGAGGATTTCCTTTTGACATTTCCTATAGTGCAAGTTGGAGAGTGATGAATTCTTTCAGCTTTTGTATATTTGAAGTTTTGTTTTCATTTTTGTATGATATTTTTCTTTGGTAAATATTCTAGGTTGATGGATTTTTTTTCTCCTTTCAGCACTTTTAGATGTTGCTTGTCTTTGAGCTTACATTGTTTCTGACAAATGATTTGCTGTCATTTTCAACTTCGTTCCTCTGTATGTGTTCTGCCCTCCCTCTAGGCTACTTTTAACATTTCTTAATCAGTGGCTTTAATCAGGATGACTATGATGTGCCTTGGTGTAGCTTCCCTTATGTTTCTTGGGTTACCTGGGTTTCAGTGAGCTTTTTAGATCTGTGGGTTTACAGTTTTTATTATATTGGAAAATTTGGGGCCATTATCTTTTCACATATTTTTCTAACCCCCTCCATTTCCTTCAAAGACTCCAATTACAAATATATAGCTTGCCTGAAGTTGTCCTTCAGCTATTATCCTGTATTTTTAAAACCTTTTTTCTCTGTTTGCTTCATTTTCAACAGTTTCTATTTTTATGTCTGCAAGCTCACTACTCTTTCTTTCTGCAATGCCTAACCTGTCGTTACTCTCTTCCAGTATATTTTTTAAATCTCAGAAATCGTAGTTTTAGCTCTAAAAATTCAACTTTGGACTTTATTATATTTTCTATGCTTTTACTTAGCATGTAATTTTTTCTTCTAGCTTCTTGATCATATGGAGAACAGTCATAATACTATTTTTTTTAAGTTGGAGTCTCACTCTGTCACCAAGGCTGGAGTGCAGTGGCACACTCACGGCCACACCAGCATCGACCTGCTGAGCTTCGGCGATCCTTCTGCCTCAACCTTCCAAGTAGCTGTAACTACAGGCACACGCTATCATGCCTGGTTAATTTTTTATTTATTGTAGAGACGAGGTCTCACCAAGTTGCCCAGGCTGGTCTTGAACCCATGGGCTCAGGCAATCCATTCGCCTTGGCCTCCCAAAGTGCTAGGACTACAGGCTGAGCCACCGAGCCCAGCCCATATTACTTTTTAAAAGTGTCCTTGTCTACTGATTCTATTTTCTGTGTTATTTGGGGATCAGTTTCAATGAATGGATTTTTCTCCTAATTTAGGGTTGTATATACCTACTTCTTTGCATGCCTGGCAATTTTTTCCCACTATGGGGCAAGATCCTTCTGAGTACTCCACCCAGTGTCCACTCTGGCTGGAGAGACTCGGCAGTATTCCTAGTCCTATGTGAACTCCACAAATTGTCCCCTCTAGTCTTTTTGGTTGTTTGTTTCCAGGTCTCTAGCAGTTTCCTCTCATGCATGTGCTGACCTGTCCTCAGCTGAATCCTCAAGAGGGACCCTCTGCAAATCTCAACATTACTCTCTCTGTGTAGCTTTTTCCTTTCCAGGATTCTGCCTTGCAAATTTTAGTCCCCTTGGCCTCCCTGATCTCAGCTCCATATTCCCAAGCCAAGGAGGTTGCCAAGTTCTTCCTGGCTTCTCCTGTGGCCTGGAAACTCCAGGTAGTAAGCAGGGTCAGTTGCATGGTTCATTATGTTTGTTTGTTTCTTGTCTCTCAGAGATCTCGCTCCTACATGTCTGTTGTCTAATATCTTAAGAACCACTGTTTCATATATTTTGTCTGCCTTTTTGGTTCATTTAGATGGCGGGTCACATCCAGATTCTGTTGTTCCATCTTGGCTGGAAGCAGTCGTCTTTTTTCTTTCTTTTTTTTTTTTTTTTAGTTAGAGTCTCACTCTGTTGCCCAGGCTGGAGGGCAGTGGCACGCTCATGGCCACCACAGCCTCAACCTGCTGGGCTCAGGTGATCCTTCTGCCTCAGGCTTCCAAGTAGCTGGAATTATAGGCACATGCCACCAGGCCCGGCTAAATTTTTTTGATTTATTGTAGAGATGAGGGCTCGCCAAGTTGCCCAGGCTGGTCTCGAACCTGTGCGCTCAGGCAGTCCTCTCACCTCGGCCTCCCAAAGTGCTAGGAATATAGGCGTGAGCCACTGCACCCGGTTGCAGTCTTCCTTTCATACCTTTTGCCCACCTCAGAGCTTTCTGATGTTAACAGTGGAGAACCCTGGCTGAAACACCATATTACATGATTGATGTGAACTAAATGAGAGAGCACATGTAAAATGCTTAGGACAGTGCCAGCATAGAGCAAGTGTTTAATTAATGTTGATGCATCAGTCAGCCTGTGCTGTGGCAACAACCATCCTCTGCATCTCAGTGGCTCACAGTAACAAACACTTTTAGATCCTGAATTTGCTGGTTTATTGGTCTCCTGGACTCTGTCTGTCACTACTCAGCTCTGTGTGGCTCACCCTGGGCACCAGTCTCTTTCATTCTGAGATGCAGGTTAATAGTAGCGTCATCTGAGATGTGCTGTTCTCATGGTAGAGACAAGAGTGTGAGGCTGCATAAACTAACGTAATGCACTTAGTGTTTCTGCTCTGATGCGGTATCTTTCTATTGCATCCTTTCACATTCCATTGGCTACAGCAGATCATAAAGTCATGACGATCAATGGGATGCGGCTGTAGTCCACCCACACAGAGCCCTGGCAGGGAAGAGATGTATGATTCTCTTACAGAGGAGAGACCTGATAATTGGAAACAATATAATTTACCACAGCAGATCATTGTTATTAAAAGCCTCTTCGGCAAGTAAATTTCCCGTGCATTTCTGTGAGAAGCAATACTTTCTTAGGAGTATTGGGGTAAGTACATCTCTGTCCACTAGCGTTTCCTTGGTCCCAGGCATATGTCTGTTCCCCACTTGGTTTGTTATGGCCCGGTGGACGGGTTAATCACACTACAGGAGGACGAATGATTCATTCATAATGGGCTGGAAGGCCACTGAGACATGTGGATGGTAAAACATGGTTTGAGGGTGAACAGTATCAGTGGTCTGAGCAGTGAGAAGATCACGAATTGCTTTCAGTCTTCAATGTGCCGCTTCTATCTTGGGTATCCAATTTTTCTTTATTATCATTGGAGCAGAACAAGGACTGAGGGCCAAGCCTCCCATGATGCACGTGAGAAAATAAGCTCATCCCTGAGCTTTAAGTTCCTTGAAGGCAGGGGCCATATCTTATGCTTCTTTGAATCACATGCAAAATCCAATACAGAGTCGAGGCACTGGGTAGGTGTTCAGAAACATTATTTTTTTCTTTAAAAGAGAACCAGGCTGGGTACAGTGGCTCAAACCTGTAATCCCAGCACTTTGGGAAGCTGAGGCAAGAGGATTTCCTGAGTCCAGGGGATTGAGACAAGCCTGGGCAACTTGGTGAGACCTCGTCTCTACAATAAATAAAAAAATTAGCCAGGCATGGTAGCACACGCCTGTAGTTCCAGCTATTTGGAAGGTTGAGGCAGAAGGATTGTCTGAGCCCAGCCGGTCAAGGATGTGGTGGCCATGAGTGTGAGTGTGCCACTGCACTCCAGCCTGGGTGACAGAGTGAGACTCCTACTCAAAAAGAGGGGGTGAGAGGGGGTGGGGAGAGAGAGAAAGTAGCAGGTGGCTCAGTGCTCTTGAGTCCTGAAAGAAATACTGGATGTGGGACTGAAAAAAGTATTTTTTTTCATTTTTTTCTTTACTTTTATTTTATAGAGATGAGGCCCTACTATTTGCCCTGGCCTCGAACTCCTGGCCTCAAGTGAGCCTCCTGGGATTGCAGGGGCAAGCCACCACATCTGACTTGGAAAAAACATTGTTCCTCTTGGATCCCATTATGCAGGTGGTCTAATCTTCATAGCTGGTTGATGGTGTACTAGGCTGAGGCCACTGTGGGACTGAGAAGATACACAGATAAATAGAGCTTTGTTGGGGCACTAAAGCAAATCCATGGAAGTCACAAAGAGAGAAGGGGACTTACACTTACAGGGTGCCTGTGAGCTTGACTTTCATCATTTGTTATTTTATCCAAGGCACATATCTTTTGAGGACAAGATACCCTACCCCCATTAAGAGCTCAGCATCACACAGCAATAAATAACAGAGCTAAAATTTAAATATCTGCCTGGCTGACTCTAAAGCTCTGATTGCTGCTATGACATCCCGCGACTACCATGTTGAGGGGAAGCCAGGTCAGGTCATCAGTGAGAACAGCTGGCCTCGAGCACTTGGGACATTAATAACCAGGACTGAGAGTTACCCACTCCACGCTGCCTGATCTATTGCTACTTGAGACTGTTGTCAGCTATTACCTGTGTGGTAGTCAAGCATTTCATTTTTTCGTTGAATTATCTCATCTGTCTTGACATAGTCACTCATTTGCTCTGAAAATAAAGTGGTTTAAGAGGAAAATGGCAATTACAATGCCATCTATTAAAAGGATCTGAGATTCCTGTAGTGTTAGAAGGAATATGTAATTGCCAGTTAAAGAAAAGCACACTATAGGCCAAAACCCTTGATTAGAAGTGAATCTGGAAAAATCCTCTGAGCAACGTCATACACAGGTTCACACCCTTTCTCCTAGAGCCAGGGTGACCTGTGTGGGGCTCAGAGAGATTAGTAACGTGTCCAAGTTTATACAGCGAATATTCTCCTGATGCTGGAGAATCCATGTTTGAAATATGTGACCCATGAAGCTGGTACGGACCAGAGTGTGCAGGACTCTAGAAGGGCTCAGCTGATTTCATGGGCAATTTATCTCTAGAAGACTTCCATGGTTCAGACCTTTGGATCATTGGGGTTCAGTCTCCTTTTCCTTCCTCAATCCCTTCCATCCCAACACCGTGTTGTCCAAATAACACACAGAGTGATGCGGCAATCACTACTGGTTGCCCACCAAAAAGTCTCCCCGATTCCTTTACCTTAACAGAAGGATAGTTTCACATTTAGTCCAGTTGCAATAGACCCAGCCCTGGGAGATGAATCCTAGTAGGTTTTAGCTAATCTCGGCAACTGTATCTCCCTTTACCAGTGATTGATCCGGTGACTCCATTCTGATCAGTAAAACTTAAAGGGACGTCTACCAAGTCTTCTGGGAAGGTTTTCTCTCTTGGTAGAAAATCCATCTTGGGAAGAGGAGAAGACCACTTATTCTTGCCCTTCCCTTTCAGCATGAGATATCACCATGTGAGAATACGATGCTTTGAAGCTATATGCTTCTCTCAACCATGAAAACGAGGCTAAGAGAATCCTAGCGATGCCAGCTCAATGCCCTAATGTTGATCCACTAAACCAACTGGGGAGCCACCTACCCCATGACTACATTTGTGTATTCAACAAATATTTACTGAGCGTTACTATGTGCCAGTATTGTTCTGGGCATTAAAGATATATCAAGGAACAACAGTGATTTTTAACCGCACAGATTTTAGATTCTAGTGATGGTGGGGATGGGGTAGGAAGTCAGACAATAAATAACACAATTGAAAAATATATAATATGTTAGAAGGTGATAAGTATTATAGGAAAAAAAAGAAAGGAAAGAGTGAGGGAGATTGTAAGTACTGGAGAATCATAGCAAAGAGAACATTGGAGCAATGTTTTATTTTTTTTATTTTTATTTCTTGAATTGGATTCTCACTCCATCAGCCAGGCTGGGGTGTAGCTCACGGCCACTCCAGCGTCTACCTGCTGGGCCCTGGTGATCCTTCCGCCTCAGCCTTCCAAGTAGCTGAACCTACAGGTGTGCTCTACCATGCCTGCCTAATTTTTGATTTATTGTGGAGATGAGGTTTCGCCAAGTTGCCCAGGCTGGTCTCAAACCCATGGGCTCAGGTAATCCTCTTGCCTCAGCCCCTCTAAGTGCTGGAATTACAGGCTGAACCACCGAGCCTGACCGGTGCAATGTTTTAAAGGAGGCGAGTGACTGATCTGTGCAGGTAGCCGGGGAAGAAACTCCCAGGCTCTTAGTGCAAAGGCCCTGAACTGGAAATTGCATATTGTGTTCAGAAGCAGCAGAGAGACCAGTATTGCTGGTCCCTTCACTGGAATATTGAATGGATGGGGAGGAGGGAGAAACAAAGATGAGAACAAAATTAAGAGGTTATTGTAGTAATATTTTGTTGCTGTGACTTCTTGTTATAAAACAAATAATTACACACATTTTTCTCCTTGAGCCATTGACAGTGAAGTAGTCTATTGTTTGTAGTCAAAATGATTCCTAATCATTACATAATCTGGCTAATACATAATCTAGCCATGGCACTGTCTTGCTAAAAAAAACAAAACAAAAACAAAAAAAAACTCCTTGATTGAGTTCCCATGGAATAAAATGCAAATTTCTTGACTTGACATGAAGGTCCTCCATGAATGAATAAATTTTCTAGACCCTGGTCTAGCTCCATTTTTCAGTTCCTTTGACTCAAAGTGAAGATTTCCTGCCTAGGTAAGATCTTTAAGAAAACTTGTCATGACTGGATGTGGTGGTTCACATCTGTAATCTCAGCTCTTTGAGAGGCTGAGGCAGGAGGATTGCTTGAGTCCAGGAATTCGAGATCAGCCTGGGCAACATAGTGAGACCTAATTTCTATTTATAAAATTTGAAAATTAGCTGGGCATGGTTGTGCACACCTGTAGTCCCAGCTACTCAGGAGGCTGAAGCTGAAGGATTGTCTGAGCCCAGGAGGTCAAGGCTCTGGTGAGCCTTGATTGTGCCACTGCACTCCAGTCTGGGCAACAGAGAGAGATCCTAACTTAAAAAAGAAAAGAAAAGAATAAAATAAACTTGTCAAACTTATTTTAAATAATGAGAGATGAAAAGTTAGGGCCATCACTCTTATACACTACTGGTGGGAATGCAAAGAAGTACCAACCCCAATATACAAGGGTACCTGCATAATGAACATGTGTATAACTAATCCTGAATTGTATCTCACATCTTTAAAATTAAAAAGAAAAGTACCACCCCTATGGAGGGGAAATTGACAACATCTGACAAAATTTACCCTTTGGCCCAGATACTCCTTCTTTTAGGAATTTACACTGAAAATACACCTCAAATAATATGAAAATACATCTATGCTCATTGTTTAAAAAAGCAATATAGGAATGATAACTAGAAGCCATTGGCCAGCTACTAGGAAGGCTGAGGCGGAAGGATTGCCGGAGCCCAGCAAATCGACACTGGGGTGGCCGTGAATGTGCCACTGCAGTCCAGCGTGGGCAACAGAGTGAGACTCCAACTCAAAAAAAAAAAAAAGCCACTGAAGTGAGTTACTTATACAGGTGAGCGGGAATGATAAGAAAAAGGGAAGGAGTAACACTTCCCTTGAGTTTAACCTTTCATATAGTTTTGGACTTTGAAAGTGTGCTAGTGTCTTGCATATTCAAACTAGCCTAAAATAATGGGGAGAAAATTAAAATGGAATACAAACAGATGAATGAATGCAACTGTATTTCAAAAGAACATCCACAGTGAAGAAGAAAAAAGAACTAATTTAAGTGAGTTTTGAGTACAGTATTTTGACTATAAACCTTCAGTGTATCAACAAAAAGAAGTACATAAAGAAATAAATAAGTCTTGTATGCCACTTAGGAGGTCTGGTTTTCTGTAGGCATATAAGAATTCTGAAACTGGGTAACCCATTCGGGTCCCCTCCCACTGTGGGAGTTTTCCTGTCCTCTCAATAAATCCTCCTTTCTAAAAAAAAAAAAAAAAAAAAAGAATTCTGAAACTATTTTCTATGGTTTAGAAATCTGAACAAAAGAGTGAAACTATTTTCTATGGTTTCAAAATCTGAACAAAAAAGTGAATATGTTAATGTTGCTTGGAACCAGTATTCTTACTGTGGAAGATACACCTATGAAACGGGCAAGGCAAGCAAAACCTTACAGAGCTTGCTTGGAATGAGAGATAATCTGAATTTCTGGCTCTGTCCAGTGAAAAGTCCCAGAGCATTGACTCTCTAGTGACAATGAACACGCTCTAACACACAATTCTTTGTTTCTTTTTTTTTTTAATTTTTAATTTTAAAGATGAGGGGTACAATTCAGGGTTAGGTATACAAATGTTCATTATGCAGGTACCCTTGTTGATGAGGTGTGCCCCCCCTCCCCTGGCAGTTTCCCACTACTGCCAATCCCCCCACCCCCGGCAGTTTCCCACTACTGCCAATCTTTTTCTTACTATGATAGTTGTTCAAGATCCGCTTATGAGTGAGAACGTGTGATACTCAGTTCCTTGTTTCTGTGATAGATCACTCAGTATTACAGACTCTAAGTCCATCCAAGTTGCTGTGAAGTTCATAATTTTGTCCTTTTTGTGGCTGTGTACTATTCCATTGTGTATATGTACCACATTTTTAAAAAATCCAGTCCTTTTTTGATGGACAGCACAGTTGTTTCCATGTTTTTGCTATGGTGAACAATAATTTTCTGCTCAAAGAAACCAGGAATTCTTGAAAAAAATGGCTGGCTCAAGGACTGGAACATTGTGCTATAACTGAAGGTAAGAAATCATGGGAACGTGTCAAAAGTGTACAGGAGCCACCTGAAGGCACTACGCGTCCAAATCTATGACAGTAATGGATTATATACAATTGACCATGATAAGAATCCATAAGTTTATACAAATACTTGCATACATACATACAGAAAGGCTCTTCCTCACTGCAAAACGCCAACTAATAAATGCATTTGAAATGACACTGTTAGAAAATTACTACTTTCCTACCATTCTAGTAATAGATAAAGGCAAGAATCATCAAGGAACACTAAAATATGTGGGTGAAAGCTTGATGAGAAGTAAGATATCGACAGTCTCAAAAGAGCTCTCCACAAACATAATTATTAATTACAAAAAGGAAAATAGAAGCTTGGCAGGCACCACTTTAACAAAGTGATGCAAGTTAACATCACCATGATGGGACAAATCATATTGGGACATGTGCCTCCTGATATGATACACTGAGACGAAGACATCGCTTTTGTCATATTGTGGCCAAAATACATAATATAAATATAATGAAGAAGACCTATCAGACAAACCCAAATTAAAGAACATTGCACAGATTAATTGGCATGACTGTACTCTTCAATATATAAAGGTTATAAAAGAAAAAGAAAGACTGAGGAATTGTTCCAGATTGAAGGAGACTAAAGAGACCAAAGAGACCTGGTTATTGAATGTCATGCGTGACCGTGGATTGAACCTAGATCAGAAAAAGAAAAGAAAGCTATAAATGATATTATTTGGACATTTGGTAAAATTGGAATGTGGACTATGGATTAGACAATGGCAGTTACCAGGGTTAAAATTCCTGCTATATTGTAGATAAGTGAAACAATTTTTTGTTTTAAGAACTGACAAATGTTTGAGATGATGGATATGTTTATTACCCTGATCTAATCACTATACATTATATGTATCAAAACATCACTATGGACCCCATGGGTATGTACAATTATACTTTGTTAATCAAAAAATAAAATGTTAAAAGGATTTCTTTGTTTTTAGAAAATATATGAGGAAGTATTTTGGGGAAAGGAGCATGATATAAGCAACTTACTCTCAACTAGTTTAGACAGAAGAAAGATAAAGCAAATATGGCAAAATGTTTAACAATCGGTCAACTGTGGTACAATGAAGGTGGTCACACATTTTTTACTACTTCTCTGATTGAAAGACAGAGTCCAATTTCCCATCTATAAATCTGAGCTGGCTTTAGTGACTTGTTTGACTCATAGAATGTAGCACACGTGCAACTCTGGGACTTGCAAGGCTAAGTCATGAAAGGCTCTGCACCTTTGACCTGGGCCTCTTAGAATGCTTTCTCTGGGATCCTTGAACTGCTGCTATAAGACACATGACTCTCTGAGACCACCACACTGAAGATGCCGTCTATAAGCGCTCATGTTGACAGTTCCAGATGAACCCAGCCTTCCAGCCATCCTCACCAAGGTGCCAGGAACTATCTTGAATTCTCCAGATCCATCCAACTGCTAGCCAAATACTATTCCATGACCTCTGTCAATACCACGTAGAATAGAAATTACTCAGTTGGGCTCTGCCCAAATTCTTGACATAGACAATCATGATATACGGGGGGGGGGCGGAGCCCCCCCAAAACCCCAAATTATCTTTCCGGAGGGTGAGCCCCTTGTAATATAGGCTTCCTCTACTAGGTAAGTGTTCTAGGAACCCATCAGCATCAGTGTACCAGCTCGTGTTGTGACAGGCTGCATTCTGCTTCAGTAAATTTTTTTTTTTGAGATTCTTTCAACAAATTTGCTCATTTCATGATGGGTGATTTACAAGAGCACCAGCCCACACTGCACTGAGTGTTCAACAGTTTTTGAGCAAAACCAGCATGATCCCCATGCCCCCACCCTCCCTGTTCACCTGATCTTGCCCTGAGCTACTTTTTGTTTGTTTGTTTCCCTGGATGAAAAAGTTCTCAAAGGGAAACATTTTGCCGATGTGGAAGAAGTGAAACAAAAAATGGCAGAAGCACTAAAAGGTATCAAAAATTGATGAGTTCAAAAACTGTTTTGAGCAGTGAAATAAGCATCTTGATAGGGTATTACATCACATGAAGAATACTTTGAAGGTGACTGAAGGTTAAACATGTAGAATAAATACACAATTTGTTTATTTATAACAAATTCCAGGTTTTTCAGGGTCCCCCTGCATATACTAGATTGGTGTTTGGTCTACGCCAGCAGTCCCCAACCTTTCTGGCATCAGGAACTGTTTCCACGGAAGACAATTTTTCCATGGACCGGGGGCTGGGGGTGTGGAAGTGGTTTGGGGATGATTCAAGTGCATTATATTTATTATGCACTTTGTTTATTATCATTATATTGTATAATGAAAAAATTATGCAACTCACCATAATGCAGAATCAATGGGAGCCCTGAACTTGTTTTCCAGCAACCAGACGGTCCCATCTAGGAGTGATGGGAGACAGTGACATTCGAAGCGAGTTGCTTATGTCTAGTCTAACTCAGTAATCTCATTTTGGTTGCTGTCACTGCAGAAAACCCTGCTTCGCAAAGGTAGGATGTTAGAAATGAAAGCAGGCTTTTCAATGCTTGTGTGGCAATCTCAGGATATTCTGCCTTGACTTTAGTCCAGAATGTATAGAGATTTGAAGTTGTCTCAAACATATTTTTAAGATCATTTGAGATCTCAAGCAGTTGATTCTCTTCTAGCACAAAGTCAATTCATCTGGCTTATTCACAAATAGGGGCGGATCCATTCTTTCCCAGTTCAGGGGTATTTTGTGGTTGGGAAGTAATGCTCAAACCCTTCTGAAAACTGAGACAGGGCTGGGGTCGGTGGCTCAGCCTGTAATCCCAGCACTTTGGGAGGCCGAGGCAAGTGGATTGCCTGAGCCCGCGGGTTTGAGACCAGCCCGGGCAACATGGCGAGACCTCATCTCTACAATAAAATAAAATAAAAATTAGCCAGGCGTGGTGGCTCACGCCTGTAGTTCTGGCTACTTGGAAGGCTGAGGCAGAAGGATCACCGGAGCCCAGCAGGTTGATGCTGGGGTGGCTTTGAGCATGCCACTGTACCCCAGCCTGGGTGACAGAGTGAGACTTCAACTTAAAAAAAAAAAAAAAAAGAAAAGAAAACTGAGATAAGTGATCATGCACCAGTCAGGAGAAAGAAAGCCCTGGCTCAATCTCTTTCAAAATCTCTGCTAACATTCAAAGCATGTCAAAAATCCCAGTGTTCACTCATCACCCACATAATTCCAGTTTGGATTTGAATGTAGCCACTTTATCTGCTGACTTGAACACAGTTGTCAGTCTCCCCTGAAGTGACAGATTGAGTTCGTTGGACAGGTTGAATATGTAAATAAGCTAGTAAGCAAGTTTTGTGTCACTGAAGTGTGTTGTCAGTGGTGACTGGTTTTCTAAAGAAATATCTGTAGCAGCTCTTCTAATGCAAAAACTCTGGCCAGTAAGATCTACCTTTAGGAAACCATCTCACTTCTGTGTATAAGAGAAGACCTTTGTGCTCTGTGTCCTTCTCCTACATGTTAAGGCATGTTCTTTAATGTGATTGATAATTTTAATCACATCCTGCAAAACATTCAGGTGACATTTTTTTCAGCTAACCAGTATTTCTCTATGGATGACACAGTACGTAGATTCACATTTAGAAGTGACCTCTTTGATAGGAGTAGTGAAGCCAGAAAGCTGTCCAGTCATGGCAGCCGCTCCATCTGTGCATATACTGACACAAAATGACCAATTCTGTTTTCTTCATATGTAATCATTCAAAGACTTGAACAGTTCTGTAGCTGTGGTATTGGTTGGCACAAAAGTGTACATAACATATCCTCATGCACATCCTCCTGAAAAATATATCACACAAAAACAAGCATTGTTGCCTTGTAGAGTTGTAGACCTGGATTGTATACCACGATGACGCATTAATCCTTTTACAATTGTGCCTCAATGTCCTCTGTTATTTCATCAATTCATCTAGTTTTGGTGCTAGCTAAGAGAGGAACACGTGTCACCTTTTGAACTGCATCCTCTCCAAAAAAGTTTACGACAAATGTCCTTAGCCGCAGGCAGGATCAACTCTTCACCAGTCGGAAAGGGCTTCTTAGGTTTAGCAATGTGGCTCACCACTAAGGATGATGCTCTCAGTGCAGACACATTTGATGAAGTGATGGCCTCAAAAATTGCTTCTGTTCTTCATGTTCATGTTTTTTCTTTAATGTAGGGTGCTTGGTGTCTGTGTGGCGAAGCAATTTTGAAGGTTTCATGGCTTTGTTGGATAGCTGGTCGCCACATATTATACAAAGCAGGCTTGGAGAATGTGAATCACCTCCTGCAATGAATCTGTAAGGTAAGTAGGACTCTTGGTATTTTCTTTTATATGCAGCTTTCATTTTGTTGGCAGTCTTTTTTTTTTTTTTTTGAGTTGGCTCCTCACTCTGTCACCCAGGCTGGAGTGCAGTGGCACAATCACTGCCCCCCCCACAGTGTCGACCTCTGGGTTCAGGCAATCCTTCCACCTCAGCTTTCCAAGTAGCTGGAACTACACAGGCGCAGTACCATGCCTGGCTAATTTTTTTTTTTTGTAGTGATGAGGTCTCACGAAGTTGCCCAGGCTGGTCTCCAACCCGTGAACTCATGCAATCCTCTCACCTCAGCCTCCCAAAGTTGGCAGTCTTAGAGTCTTCTGCTGTCTCATCATTGGGTCTTTCCCCCTTTCAAAGAAGCTCTTGATGTTTGTTTTTTACTCATTTTGGCCAGGGTTAGCTTGTAGGACTTACCAAAACTGTGACAGGGACAAGTATACAGTATGGGAAGGAGGTGTAGATAGAAGTAGTAAACAAAATAATGGGTGGGTCACGTGCAGACTACAATAAGTGTCAGATTCTGACTTAAAGCCTGCCACCAGATGCAGCTGTACTGTTGAAATACATCAACTCTCTTGCTGCTCACTGATAGGGTCTTGGTATGAGGCTGCAAGCAATTTATTAGGGTCTCTGTGTAGTCAAGCCTCACTACTAACGTTAATCTGTATATGCAGCCACTCCCCAGTGCTAGCATCACTTGCCTCAGCTCCACCTCAGATCATAAGGCATTAGATTCTCATAAGGAGAACGCAACCTAGATCCCTCAAATGTGCAGTTCACAATAGGATTCACGCTCCTATGAGAATGTAATGCCACCATTGATCTGATAGAGGACGGAGCTCAGGTGGTAATGCGAGCCATAGGGAGTGGCTGTAAATACAGATGAAACTTCACTCGCTCACTCGCTAATGCTACTCTGTGGCTACACCATCAAGTTTTGGGCAGTTTTTATACAAAAAGATAACTGGCACCAGGTGATTGATTAAAAAGGTGTTGTTTGTACTGTTCTTGCAAATTTTCTAAAAGTTATTTATTTTCAAGTTAAAAGAAAAAAATCTATACCTATTGGGTACAATGTTCACTACTGAGGCAATGGGTATACTAATAGCCCAGACTTTACCACAATATAATACATACATGTAAGAAATCTGTACTTGTGCCCCTTAAAAGTATAAACATTGTTAAAAAAAAAAAGAAAAAAAATGTAGAGCCATAAATTAATGGCTAAGATGACTTGTGTAATTTCTGCTTAAACCAAAGCTCTTTTCCCTAGCAGGAAATTAATTCAGCAATTTCTTAAATCTGTTCCAATTTCTGGACCCACATTGAGCTCTCTGAATGAAACATGGTGAGTCAAGACCACGGAGGGGTCTGCTGAGCTTTGATCCTCAATGTGGAACCAAGATTCATCCAGTGGAAACATCCTATCAAAATAGCTGGGTTTTGTGGTGCAATTACCATGTGCATTACCATTGTGCTCCTAATTCTTTACTGGGTGTCTCGGAGGTACTGCAATTCAGCATATCCTAAGTCACATTCTTGAGCTCCAACACCCACCAAAATGAAAAAGCAAAATATAATCCAGTTCTCCTCTAGTGTCTGCTATATCAGAGAGCAGCTGCTCCATGCCATTTTATTATCAGAACCAGAAACCCAGGAGGCACCCTTGAAGCAACCTCTCCCATGTTCTCCATCACCAATTATGTTGGTTTTGCCTCCTAATATCACCCCATCTGTTCCCGTGTAGCTTCAGCCACCATCACCTTTCACCTCCGAACTGCTTTCTCTCTACTTAATCATGCCCTCCTGAGATTCATCCTCCAGTTCATCACGCGGCAGCCACATTCAAAATATGAAAGGGGGTCAGGCTCGGTGGCTCAGCCTGTAATCCCACGCTTTGGGAGGCTGAGGTGAGTGGATTGCCTGAGCCCGTGGGTTCGAGACCCACCTGGGCAACTTGGAGAGACCTCATCTCTACAACAAATAAAAAAATTAGCTGGGTGTGGCAGCACGCGCCTGTAATTCCGGCTACTTGGAAGGTTGAAGTGGAAGGATCGCCAGAGCCCAGCGGGTCGAGGCTGTGGTGGCCGGGAGTGGCCACTGCACTCCAGTCTGGGCGACAGAGTGAGACTCCAACTCAAAAAAAAAACCCACCAAAAAATAAAAAACAAAAACAAACCGGGCTCGGTGGCTCAGCCTGTAATCCCGCGCCTTGGGAGGCTGAGGTGAGCGGATTGCCTGAGCCCGCGGGTTCGAGACCCGCCTGGGCAACTTGGTGAGACCTCATCTCTACAGTAAATCAAAAAATTAGCTGGGCGTGGTAGCGCGCGCTTGTAATTCCAGCTACTCGGAAGGCTGAGGCAAAAGGATCACCGGAGCCCAGCAGGTCGAGGCTGCGGTGGCCGGGAGCGGCCACTGCACTCCAGTCTGAGCGACAGAGTGAGACTCCAACTCAAAAACAAAAAAAACAACAAAAAAACAACAACAAAAAAAACAAAATATGAAAGGGAACTAGGCACAGTGGCTCAGCCTATAATCCCAGCACTTTGGGAGGCCAAGGCGAGAGGATTGCTTGAGCTCGGGGATTGGAGACCAGCCTGGGCTGCTTGGTGAGACCTCGTCTCTACAATAAATCACAAAAATGGTGGCATGCATCTGTAGTTCCAGCTACTTGGAAGACTGAGGTGGAAGGATCACCTAAGCCCAGCAAGTTGAGGCTGTGGTGGCCATGAGCATGCCACTGCACTCCAACCTGGGAGACAGAGTGAGACTCCAACTTAAAACAACAACAACAACAAAAAATATGAATGGGGGAGCCCCATCTCCCTTTCCCCCACACATCAGATCATAGCACTTCCATGCTTAAAACCATTCAAGGCTTTCTTTTGGTCTTAGACTTCCTTCAGGAGGCCATAAAGGAAAAATTTAAAATGTAAGCTTAAGCTTAACCAGGGAAAATATAGAAAACTTTCTAAGGCAAAAAAGACACATGTATAAGTACACATACATACATATAAATGTTTATATAGTGAGTCCCCTACATGTGACCGAGTTCCATACCTAGAGTACATTTTTAAGTCCAATTTTTTCATAAGTCTACAAATTTAGCCTGCATACCCAACTAATACAATCCGCTATATGGTACTGTAATAGGTTTCTAACACTTTTCACACAAATAATACATAAAAAACAAATAAAAATAAAGCATTTTAAAGCTTACAGTACAGTACCTTGAAAAGTACAGTAGTACAGTACAGTACAGCTGGCATGCAGGGTCTGTATGTATGCCAGACACATGAACTAACTTTTGTGACTGGATATGCAAATACATGTTTACATCTTTGAAAGTTTGCAACTTGAAGGTTTGTATGCCGGGAATTTACTGTATACACATACGTGTGTGTGTGTGTGTGTGTGTGTGTGTGTGTGTGCATATATAATTATAAAATTGAAGGAAAATATTTGTACTGCACTGGGCATGGTGGCTCATACCCGTAATCCCAGCACTTAGGGGGAGGCCAAAGCAAAAGGATTGCCTGAACCTAGAGGTTTGAGATCAGCCTGGACAACATGGCAAAACCTTGTCTCCACAATAAATAAAAAATTTAGCCAGTCATGATGGTGCATGCTTTTAGTCCCAGTTACTCAGAAGGCTGAGGTGGAAGAATCACCTGAGCCAAGCTGATTGAGGTTGCAGTTACCATGATCGTGCCACTACACTTCAGCCTGGGCAACAGAGTGAGACCCCTATGCAAAAAAAAATCTGTAATGCCGCATGACTAATAGTAAATAAAAATACCTTAAAAATCAACAAGAAAATAATCCACATCCACTAGCAAAATGGATCTAGAATATCAAAATTCAGTACACAATAAAAGAGCAGAATAGCATATGAATATATACAAAACATGTTCATCTGTAATAATTAAACAAATATGAAACTAAGAAACAGGCAAAACAATTGCCTATCATGCTGGCATAGATTAAAAGATTAAAAAGATGCATATCGATGAGGGCATAAGGTTACAGGTGAATTCCTACAGGGTTGGTACAGTTAAGACCACTTTAAACCGTCACAGGTCTCAGACACTCTTACACTTGAAAGCCATACCCTACATCATATTAAACATATTAAAATATAAATACATCTATATTAAGTATAATTTTTGCTGCTATTGAAATATTGAAATGGCTTTTATAATTTTTCTTGTGAAATGACTTGGCAATAAGTAATTCTCATGATGGGTTATTTAATTTATAATAGGTTATTTGATTTATGATAGGCTATTTCTCAACAGTCAATATACATACTTGTGAATTCTTGCAAAATGAACAAAATGTATGGCCTACAAATTGTTTCCAAATGTAATGAACTTTATATGAATAATAACACTGCAAGTAATACATTGAAGAGATATTTAATTAAATATTCATTGATCTCAGATTTGAAGTTCCCCTTTGTGTGAGGAAGCTAATACATATTTTTCAGTGTCCAGACATGTTCTTAGACCCCTGATGATAAGCTATGTCTACAGAACATTTTAATGGTGAAGGGGCTCTGGACAATTAGGGAGTGTATATCAAAATTATAAACGTACATACTTTTCACCAAGAAATTCCACTGAAATGAACTTGTCCTATACCTCCACTCACATGTGTACCCAATTATGTCTTACAAGAGGGTTCATCGCCACATAGTTTGTAACAACAAAGAAGAGAAAAAACTTAAAATATCCAGCAACCAAGGATTGAGTAAATAAGTCATGGCACATCTGTACATTGAAGTACTCTTGAAAAAAATCAGGGTACATCTGACTGTGCTGAAGTGGAAAAGTCTCTATGTGGGTTGTCAAATGAAGCAATTGAAGGTATAAAACATTGTGTAGAGAACCCCATCTGCCTTTCCCCCAACACTTCAGGTTTTGTTTTCTAGAAGAAACTATATATTTTTGCAAATATGTCTGAGTTGTGAAATAGTTCTAGAAATATACAGAAGAAACCTTGATGGTGGTTGTCTCTACAGAGTGGGACAGGGATGGGCATGGATGAGGGGGGTCACAGAGTTTTCTTTGAATTAAATCCATGAATCCATGAGTTAGTTTCATAATAATAATTTTTTTTTTTTTAGTTGGAGTCTCACTCTGTCACCCAGGCTGGAGTACAGTGGCACACTCACAGCCACTCCAGCATTGACCTACTGGGCTCAGACAATCCTTCTGCCTCAACCTTCTAAATAGCTGGAACTATAGGAGTACACTACCATGCCTGGCTAATTTTTGATTTATTGTAGAGAAAAGGTCTCACCAAGTTGCCCGGGCTGGTCTTGAACCTGCGGGCGCAGGCAATCCACTTGCCTCGGCCTCCCAAAGTGCTGAGCGTACAGGCTGAGGCACCGAGTCTGACCTCTTTTCACAAAAATTTAACGAAGAGGCTAAGAGGAGAAGTAAGATGAGAAAGAGGAAGAAAAGGAAAAAAAAGTTTCTACACTGGACCACAAAGTTTGCACGACCAGGGCCGGGTCCTCTACGGCTTTGCCTTGTGCTACTTGCCCTCACTGTCCTTCAGGCTCTAGTTCACTAGTCTGCTCTCAGTTCTTCACATTTTCTTTCTTTCTTTTTTTTTCTTGAGTCGAAGTTTCACTCTGTCGCCCAGGCTGGAGTGCAGTGGCATGCTCATGGCCACCGCAGCCTTGACCTGTTGGGCTCAGGTGATCCTTCTGCCTCAGCCTTCCAAGCAACTGGAACTACAGGCTTGCACTACCATGCCTGGCTAGTTTTTTTGTGGGAGGCAGATTTATTGTAGAGACAAGGTCCCACCAAGTTGTCCAGGCTGGTCTCGAACCACTGGGCTCAGGCAATCCTCTTGCCTCAGCCTTCCAAAGTGCTGAGATTACAGGCTTGAGCTACCACGCCCGGCAGTTCTTCACATTTTCAATCCTCCCTTCCCCTTGTGGGTCTTTCTACTTGCTGTTTCTTTTGCCTGGAACTACCTCCACAAGCTCACATACTTTTACTCCTCCTCCAAATGATTTCTTGCTCCTGAGAGAAGCCTTCCCTGACCGCTCAGACTGGGCCAAGCTCCCTATTATGTGCTGTCATAGCACCCAATGCTTTTAACACATGGCACTAATCACAGTTCACAAATCTGTATCTGTGAGCTGTTGCTTCACGTCTGGCTCCCTTAATAAATTGCTGAGAATCCTATCCCTATCACCCAGCACAATGTCTGAGCCAATGAACCAACTAAGGTGGTTATAGAGGGAAAGTCTCATAACATGAAGAGGGATGTAGTTTATCCTACAATGGTTCCTTTCAAGTTCTCACCCAGTGGCCTAGTAATTTGAGCTAATGGTTGTGTCTTCATCATAGAAAAGTGTTCTGCAAAGGGCTTTTCCTCAGAAGGGTTGGAACATACAAGAATGAACACTTTTTTGTGTGTGGAACGCTGAAAGGGGTGTCAACATGTTTCCTTTCAGTAATCCTAGATTTTTACTGATGTCATGATTGTAAGAACTCAGTAAAATAAAAGTCCATTTTATGTTGGACAACATTTTGTCATACTTGTGTTAAACAGGCTGAAAATAAACTAGACAAGAGCAACTACACAGACAAATAAAACCAAGGCAAAAGGCGATCTCCATTGCCATGGAATTGGACTTGATCTTCCCAGAGAAACAATACAAATACAAATACAATAAACATACCAAAAAGACAATGACCGGAAAGCCCTGAAGAATATACAAAAACAGGCAGATTCTGGAGAAGAATCTCTACTTGGAAAAAAATAAATGGCACACAGTGAGTAACCCCATATTTTTGGCTTTAAGCCTTTGGCTAGGTTTAAGTCCGTACCATACAAGGCAGCTAAACCTCTATTAGAAAATCTATAGGTTTTCTGGCCTGAAAAACTAGAGGACAAAGTTCAGGGCAACTATAGCTACTAAAATGCGAGGAAAGATCCTGCAAAGGGAAAAGGAGAAGTCCTAATTCAGTGCAAAATCTCTACTCAAATCTCTGTTCAATCCCTGATCCATGCATGCCCAGGCTGATTGTGAACAGCCTAGTTAGGAAAAAAAGAAGTGAACTGAGATTTGAGTTGTCACCAACAAGATAGAATTTGCAGTTTGAATCTAACAAAGATAATTGTCTGCTGAGAAACGAACAAACATAAAAACCAGAATTTAGAGTATCCACAACATAAAAGTCACAATGTCAGGGATTCAATCAAAAATTGTTTGACATATGAATATCAGAAAAATCTGACCAATTATAAGAAAAAAAGAAAATCAACAGAGACCAGCCTTGAGATAACCCAGATATTTGCATGATCATCAAAGGATTTTTTTTTTTGAGTGGGAGTCTCGCTCTGTCACCCAGACTGGAGTGCAGTGGCACGCTCCTGGCCACCACAGCCTCCACTTGCTGGGCTCCAGGGATCCTTCCGTCTCAGCCTTCCAAGTAGCTGGAACTATAGGCGTGCGCTACCACGCCCGGCTAATTTTTTTTTTTTTTTTTTTTTTTTGAGTTGGAATCTCACTGTTGCCCAGACTGGAGTGCAGTGGCCGCTCCCGGGCACCGCAGCCTCGACCTGCTGGGCTCCGGTGATCCTTCCGCCTCAGCCTTCTGAGTAGCTGGAACTACAGGCGCGCTCTACCACGCCCGGCTAATTTTTTGATTTATTGTGGAGATGAGGTCTCGCCAAGTTGCCCAGGCGGGTCTCGAACCCGCGGGCTCAGGCAATCCACTCACCTCAGCCTCCCAAAGGCGCGGGATTACA
>CAUYQG010142101.1:0-10475 GCA_963574415.1 Tarsius wallacei
AGAGAGGGAGGGAGAATGAGTGGACACCAAAGTGCACTGGGGGGGGTGGTGTAGGTGGTAGGGTTGTAGGGTGACAAACACTCAGTGACAACATGAGCACACCCTGGATATGGCTCCAAGAAGGGAGTTGGAGCCTGGGGACGGGTCCTGGGAGTGGCAAACCCAGGATGTCTCCTCCCTCTTGGACTCTATGCCTTGGCATGCAGATCGTGCCTCGGCCATGAGTGAAGTGTTCTCTGTGCCTGCTGACCCCATCTTGCAGCTATGCACAGTGAATGATGTTTTTGTGCACACTTCCTTGAGGCAGTCAGCCCCCTGGGCTGGTTTAGACCCCAGATCAGGCACACCTGGATCAATGCTCATAACCTTTGGTTACCTTTAATTCACCTTCAGTGCATTATAATACTAAAAATTCCACCCCTAGAGAGAAATTGCAGTCATTTTGTGTACATGTGACGTAAGGATAAGCACGATCTCACACTATGCCTGCACATCAGAAACTTACCCTTTTCATGCTCAGCCCTACACTCCATCTTATGGAAAATGCAAAGTAACCCTCGCATCTTTAACAATCCAGAGCGGTTCTTACCCGTCTAGCTGTTTGCTCCTGGACCACCTTCCCTGTTAAGTTCCCTACGAAAGCCTATGTCTTATCCAGTGCCTCCAGGTAATTTCTTCAGCATCTTGTACACAGTGTCTTCCCTTTGGGGATCTTTAGGGTCCAGTACTGCAAGGGTAAACACTGGCTCAGGAGAGTTAGGACCCCCATACATCTAGCCCTTAGTTCTGCAGCTAATGGACCATGTGGCCTTAGGGAAGCCACTCTATGTCTCTGGGCCTTCACAACGAGGAACAAGCCCCCTGAGGTCCCTGCTCTCAAATGCCTGTGTCTTGGGAAGGGAGGCAGATCATAAACCCATAAACAAATCCAGGCAGAAGGTCAGAGTGTTTTGAGCAGGATGAAGGGCAAGAAAGCAAGGCAATGGGATGGAGTGCTGGGTGCTGGCTACATGCGGTGGGAGGAAGTACTGTTTGAGCAGAGAGGTTAACTACACGAGGCAGGGAGCCCAGGAAGTCTTTGGCAGAATGATATTCTGGGCAGGACACGGAACCCAAACCCGGAGTTCCCAGCAAGAAGGTCAAGGGGACTGGAGCATAGTCACTGGGGGAGGGGCGAGCCCAGAGGGGGAAGGAAGGGGCCTGGGGAGGGAGATTGGATTTCATTCCAGTGTGAGGGCTTTATTTTTATTTCGGTTCTCAGAACTGTATTTCAGTCCATGTGTAACAGGTAAAAATCTGCTTCTTCCATCTCCTTTCCCTCTCTGACGGTGGTGGTTTTGACCACTGGAAGGTGGGACTTGGAGGCTGGGATGAGAAGGACAGTAGGGCTCCTTGGGGAACAAGTGAAGGTGATGACAGAGGAAGGCTGGAAAAGGAGCACATTCTGGATCATCGTGCATTTTCAAACTCCGAGTTGACTGTTTGGAGTGAGGAGAGAGGCCCTATTTCCTCCCACCTTTCCCTTCTCCCTTGTATTTTCTCCTGGAGTTAGAATACAGAGAGAATTGATGTCAATGCCGACGACTTGTCTCTCACCTAATTTTTAAAATATTTGCAAAACGGAATAATTGTGTGTTGTGCAGAAATTGCTCTCTTATTATCTTCCAAAGTCATTCTTTCAATAAAGCCTTTTGAAAACAGAAAAGAAGGAAAAGTCACTACCCTCCTGGCCTCGGGTTTCTTCCCAAGTGGTAGAGGTATGGCATGGGCAGCATGGGCTGATATAAGGGGACGAGTGCTTTCTGGAATGGCAAGTTCAAATGCGCCGAAAACAAATAAAAGAAGTAATAGAATAAAAATAAATTGACAAGTAATTAAAAGAGGAAGACTAAGAACCCTAAATGTGGCCCAGTTGGAAGTTTTGAATTCACTGGCTTTTGTTTTGTCTCTTTGCCCAGCTCACCTTCCCTGGAAGCCTAGAGAGGAGGGACAGTCTCAGAGGGTGAGGAGAAGGAAGGAGTAGAAAAATGTGGGCAGAATGATACCACTTCCTAGTTAACCCCATAGTGTCCTTGACTTAGATCTGAACTACCTCTCTGAAAGTAACAGGGCCCTCTGGCCCTCCCTAAAAATTCTGCCAAAGACATCATCCAATCCTCAGAAGTGCAGTAATATTCTTTCCAAGATTTTTTTTTTCTTTTTTCTTTTTTTTGAGTCAGGGTCTCACTCTGTCTCCATGCTGGAGTGCAGTGGCATGATCTTAGCTCACTGCAGCATCGACCTCCTGGGCTTAGGTAATCCTCCCTACTCAGCCTCCTGAGAAGCTGGGAGCTGGGACTACAGGCCCATGCCGCTACACCCATGTAATTTTTTCATTTTTTTGTAGAGACAAGGTCACACTATGTTGCCCAGGCTGGTCATGAACTCCTGGGCTAAAGCAATCCTCCTGCCTCAGCCTCCCAAAGTGCTGAGTTTACAGGTGTGAGCCACTGTCCCCAGTTGCTTTCCAAGATTTATTGATGCAAACCACACTGCACATAGATGCTACTCCCTGGCTCAAAACCTTTCTATAACATAGTAAGGGCCAAGACGACATCCCTAACTGCCTCCTGATAATTTTTCCCATCTCTTCCTCCAAGCCTCTTTGGTTTCTCTTGTACTTGACTGGCACATTCCTCCCTCAGGGCTTTTGTTGCTATTTCTTCTGAAAGTTCTCCCTCAGACATTCCTCAGGCTCTACTTATTTCATCTAGGATCCTGTTCCAACTTCCTCTTATCACTTTCCCTGGCTTTCCCAGATGGCTTGTCCCTCCTTGTTGGAATATTTATTTGTTCATGTGAATATCATCTGTCTTCCTCACTAAGTAGGTCCCTCACAAGAGGGGCAGGAATTCGTCTGTTTTAGTCATCACTGTATCCTCAGCATTACACATGGTTCCTAGCACATAGTTGGCACTTGGTAAATATTTGCTGGAAAAAAAAAAATGCCTTAATTGGTGGGGCAGAGTCGAACTTGGTGATCTACCCAATATCTCCAGCACAAGCTTGGTTCACAGACTTTTGGATGGTATTTGCATTGATTTTATCTCCTTGGGGTGTGTGCATGCCTTTGTGTGTTAATAGCTTAGTAAAAGGGCTACTTTTATTCGACTTTTGAACATCACAAAATAGCCATGACTACAAGGTCAGGAGTCCAGCCGCCAGAAGTAGGGGGAAACTTGAGAACTACAGCCTTGCAGGTCTTCCCTACTGCTCAGGGAGATAGGCTGGCATGTCTCCTGCAGTTTTAGTCTGGCTGGCACAAAGGAGCTAGTGGTGATGGGCACAGTAACATATGGACCTGGGTCCCATGTGCCAGGGCCCTCTGTGGCTTCAGCCACATGGGGTTGGAGTGCTGCTTGAGTGCTTGTGTGTTTGGTTTTCCTGTTTACATGAGCAGTTAAGGGTCATAAAGAGACCTCAAGGCCTCTGAGTTCTCCTCACTTGGTTTCCTGTGAAGAGAAGCAGGAAGCATAGCCTGTGTTGTGTGACATACCCACAAGACAGTGTCAAGAGGAAGGGGTCACTGTTCACACAGCTTTCACTGACTAGGTCTTTTGACCTGGCCTACTATCATAAGCAGTGACATCACTTAGCATCTGCTAATCGAAAATTTACCAAGTACATGTATTTTGAATCATTTAGATCATTCAATTATCATTTACTGAGTGTCTGCTATGATGTGTTAAAATAAAAACAAATCAAGTTGGGCTCGGTGGCTCAGCCTGTAATCCCGCGCCTTGGGAGGCTGAGGTGAGTGGAATGCCTGAGCCCGCGGGTTCGAGACCCGCCTGGGCAACTTGGTGAGACCTCATCTCTACAATAAATCAAAAAATTAGCTGGGTGTGGTAGCGCGCGCCTGTAGTTCCAGCTACTTGGAAGGCTAAGGCGGAAGGATCGCCGGAGCCCAGCAGGTTGAGGCTGCGGTGGCCAGGTGCGGCCACTGCACTCCAGTCTGGGCGACAGAGTGAGACTCCAACTCAAAAAAAACCAAAACAAAACAAATCAAATTCTGCCTTGCTTTTCATGAGAAAAACCCAAGTGTGGAACAAGAGAGGGACAAATGGAACAATTATGCAGTAAACTTCTATCGGGGTAACCCTAAGAGAACTCCTTACAACCATCAGCACTTCAAAGACCGTGGTCAGAAAACCACTAGCACTTCAAAGACCGTGGTCAGAAAACCACTTTTTTTAAATACAAAAAAAAAAAGTGTTCATATCAGGTCTACATCAATATTTGATTTGAAGGAACTTGCCCCTGATTTAAACTGCAGTCTGGTTAACCCTCTGGCAAGCTGCTGAAATCTACTCTGCTTGCCAGGTAGACAGGCCTGAGTGTAAATTTAGAGAAAGGAAGGCCCCAGCGTAACCAAGTCACATCTAAACACTTGTGAACAAAAGTGTGCATCTAGATGGATCAGAATTCTCTAGATTTTTTGGCTTCATATTGTTCAAACCAAACCAGACAATAGAGATTCTGACCATTTAACATGAGGTATGTTGACTGCAGTGCAATCCGTTTAGAAGTGGCAGGAAGCATTTCTCTTTCTGGAGACTAATTTGAAGGCTAGCGCCTTGAGAACTCAGGATTTCTAGATCTTTTCTCAGGCAAAATGGGAAACAGATGGTGAGTGCATAGTCATTCTCTTTCCCATCTGATCCTCTCAGCAACTGTCTGTGGTTGACTGGAGGTGCCAATGCTAAAGTCACGATGGTTCTCTGTTAGAAATAGCCCATTTTGCATCTAAGGATAAATAACAAAATACAATCTTTTTCTAGTGAGGCATAAATTGGACATCATTGAAGTTACACATTCTGAAGCATTTTAAATGTCCAACACTTCTGAAAACACATGAACCTTAATGAGTTGACTTTTGTTTCACTATTTCTCTTTTGTTAAAGATGTCATCTTTTTATAATGGCCATGTTTAATGATTATGTTCAATCAAATAGTTGAATATACAGTAATAGCTGCATTAGCTTAATTGTCAAGATCATAAAATATCAAACCAAATGGTGTTGATAGCAATTTAAGAAATGTATACACACACCTTCCTTATGTGTACATGCATGTATGTGTACAGTGTAGGGAAAAGGAGAAATACGAAATTTCAGCTTTTATTATCCAACACATGCACTACACATTGAAGTAATACTCATTTTTAGTTATAAGAAGTTCTTTTTCAGGCTAATCATTCAGACTGATCAATTGTCTAAACTTTGAAAAAGAGTCCGGGGCTATGCAGCCAACTCAGTGTCTCATGTTCCACAATGTTCTCCCGGTCCATTCACTGCTGCCCTGATGGCTCATACTTGGCACCTTTGCATAACTATTAGGTTGGAAAGTAGTTTGGTATTTGGGGGCTGAAGACTGGAGGTGGGCAAGCAGCCAAAGGGAAACCCAGAGTTTCATTCGTATATTCATTCAAACACATATTTATTGAGCACCTACTGTATGCTGAGTTGCATAATACAATGTAGAGGACCTTGTTCTAACAGATGCCTGGACCATGAGGCTGTGAAAACAAAGAAAAAAATAACCCTGCATATTAGTTTCCTAGGGCTGATGTAACGAAGCAACAAAGCACCACAAACTGAGTGGCTTACTTTAGCAGAAATTTATTGTCTCACAGTTCTGGGGGCTAGAAGTCTGAAATCAAGGGGTCAGCAGGGCCAGGATTCCTCTGAAACCTGTAGAAGAAAATCCTTCCCTGCCTCCTCCAGTTTCTGGTGTTTGCTGGCAACCCTTGGTGTTCCTAGGTTTATGGATGCATCACTCCAAGCTCTGCCTCCATTCTCACATTCTTGTCTTCTCCCTTTGTGTCTCTGTCTCCTCCCGTGGCATTCTCCTTTCTGTGTCTCTGCTCCTTTAACAAGGATGCCAGCCATATTGGATTATAGAACCACACTACTTTAGGATGACCTATGACCTCATCTTAACTCATTACATCTTCAGCAACACTATCTCCAAATAAAGCCACATAATGAGATCCTGGAGGTTAGGACTTCAATATATGTTTTTGAGGAGGACACAACTCAACCATAATATCCCATAATCCAATCTTTAAAAAGAATATAAAGTTTCAGAATATTCCTGGCTTGTTCCATTTCCTTTTTGAAGTCTTCTCACTTACTAAAAAATCATTTTAAAAACCTAAACAAACAAACAAAAACACAGTAGCAGTCTTATAAACATTGTAGGACACTTTAAATGTTTCAAAGTAACACATTTTATTTTATTTTTTTAGTGAGAAATCAGGATTTATTGAGAGGACAGAAAAGCTCCCACAATGGGAGGGCACCCAAAGGCATTGCCTATTAACATTTTAATTGTTTTAAATCTTAAATTTAAATTGACAAATTTTAAATGTTTTAAATTAACAAATTAATTTATAACAAAAAATAGAGTGCAATACACAATAGTGTATTCACAAGGTAATTACCTTATGAACTTTAAAAATATTAATCTGTAATGTACTCTTGGAATTAAGATCCAAGTTTAAGCTCCCTGATGAAGGGAGATTTCTTTCTTTTTGTCTTTCTTTTTTTTTTTTTTTTTTAGAAAGTAGGATTTATTAAGAAGACAAAAAAGCTCCCACAGTGAGAGGAGACTTGAAAGAGGTTGCCCAAAGGGAGATTTCTTTTAATCCTGTTGGTTTATCTCTGGCAACGATTGTGTACCTCATTAGTCATGACTTCAGACACCTACACTGGAGGCCCTTTGTGACAATAAGGCTGGGTCAAGGGGCCTGGGCTCCTCACAGATAGAACTACTCCCACTTGTAGTGAAGTCATTTTGATTGAAATGTGCCCTGTTCCTTCCACTCTATTTGCTGAGCCAGCACACACTGCCTTTGCTCTGACATGGCTTTCCTCACACCCTCATGTTCCTGACTCACAGCATCATCCGGATGTCTCCTGCTCTCTCCTCATCTGCATCTCCCTGCCCTTTGCCAGAGGGTGGATGTGCTCCTGTCCAACCCACAGGTGGCTGCTATTTGCAGCAGTGAGCTCCTCGGATAACACTGCGCTTACTCCATGCCTTAAGCCTGTTTGCTCTTGTCTGTGACCCAGAGAGGGCTCAGGGCTCAAAACAATTTTCTAAGTGCTGCAAGCTTTCTCCTGAGGCATTGTGATGGCTCCTAGAATATATTCTTCACATTTTGATGGAGAGAGATTTCTTTGCCTGACTCCATTGCTACTGCCCAGAGAAATGATAATAATAACCAACAGTTATTGAGCAGTTACTGTATATTAAGCCTGTGTTAAGTTTTTTACATGAGTTCTCTCATTTAATCTGCACAAAACATTGTGAGATGGGTACAACTATCATCCTCAATTTCCAAATAAGGAATCCAAAGCCCAAAGCAGGTGGATTACTTGTCTGAGGTCACACTGTTAGTACCTTTGCAGAGCCACATTCAAGTGCTCTGACCCAAGGACAAGCCCCTTCACCACTCTGGCCCTGTCTTGGTCTGTTCGGGCTACTATAATGAAATATCATAGACTGGGTGGCTTACGAACAACAGACATTTATTGCTCACAGTTCTGGAGGCTGAGATATCCATGGTCAAGGCTCTGGCAGATTTGGTGTCTTCTGAGAGTCCACTTCCTCGTTCGGAGATAACCATTTTTTTTTTAATGTGACCTCACATGGCAGAAGGGACAAAGGACCTCTCCTGAACTTCTTTCATAAGTGGCACCCATCCCCTTCATGAAGGCCTATGACCCAATCCATCCCCAAAGACCTCATCTCCAAATATCCTCACATTAAGGATTAAGTTTCAATGTATGAATTTTCAATGTATGAATTTTGTAGGGCAGAAACATTCAGACCATAGCGGGCCCTTATGCAGGACAATCTGTTGAGGATGATGCATGGATGAACAATGAAGGGTAGGTAGATGGCTGGATAATATTCCAGGCTCTCCTGGCCCACTCAAGGGCATGTCAGGCCGTTCAAGCAATATCACATACCCATATGTGCTCACGAGGCAGTAGCATACCAGTCAAGACTCTGGGCTCCTGAGCGACACTACCTGAGTCTGAATCTCAGCACCACCACTTCCAAGTAGGGCAAGTTTTCTCCATATCTGTGTGTCTCAGTTTCCTCTCATGTAAAAATGAAGAATTCTTGCCGGGCACGGTGGCTCAGCACTCTGGGAGGAGGAGGCGAGAGGATTGCCTGAGCCCAGGGGTTTGAGACCAGCCTGGGCAACATGGCGAGACCTTGTCCCTACAATAAACCAAAAAAATTAGCTGGGTGTGGCTGCTCATGCCTATGGTTCCAGCTACTTGGAAGACTGAAACAGAAGGATTGCCTGAATCCAGCAGGTTGGGTCTGCGGTGACCGTGAGCGTGCCACTGCACTCCAGCCTGGGTGACAGAGTGAGACTCTGACAAAAAAAAAAGGTGGGGTGGGGGGATTCTCACAATATCTTACTCATGGATTGTTAAGATAATTAGATAAAAATAATCCATGTTAATATCTTAGAGTATGGCAAAAAAAAATTAGTGCTCTCTAAATGTCAACTAGAATAATAATGTACGTATTATCATTATTTAACAACAATACCTTATTTTTGTCTTGTTTGCCAAATCTTTCAAAGCTCTTTATAAATGTTTTCTCATGTAAGCCTCAACCTCAACTAGTCCCATGGAACAGATAGGGGAATATTGATGTCTAGTTTACAGAGGAGGAGTAAATCTCAAAGAGTTTAGGAACTTAAGAATCCTAGAGCCAAAGATAGTAAATACAGAAGCCAGGTGGCCTGACTCAGATCTGAGGGGTAAGACTTTCCCTGGGGAAAATTGTTAAAGAAGAGAAAAATCTGCCTCAGCCCCTCTTTCCTTCATTCTGTCTGCAGTCTGAATTGCTTTTGGCTACAATCCCCTCAAAGATTTAGTATTGCCTTAAAGCGTTGTTCTTCTCTTGCCCATTACTTGTTTAAGGAGGGCAACTGGATGGGCCTTTAAGACTCTAAGGAATGAAGCTGTGACAGAAATATTTCCAGCACTCCTCGAAGCACTCCAGGAACTTAACACATTTGCATGTTGGACAGATAACTCCAGAGCTGATGGAGAACAGATTAAAGGCCTGGATTCAGGGAGACCAATTTGGAGTCTGTACTGATAATTCAGGTGAGAAAAATTGATTGGTCTGAATAAAAGCTGTGGTGGCCATTGTTTTGCTAAGCTATGGTCTGGCCATATATCTTCACATGAACTATGGCCAGGCCATGTTTCCCTAAGCTTTGACCCCCTCCCTTACCTTGGGAAGGTGAATCTCCTCTCACTTCCCGCTCCCTAATTTACTTTCTAAATAAACTATATTTTCCAGTTAAAAAAAAAAACAATGGCACTGGATGAGAAGAAATGGGGCTGGAGTGAGAGAGACTTAGGAAGTAGTACTGAGAGTTTGTGTTGACTGAATAAATGTAGAAGATGATAGGAAGCCAGGATGGAGATTTTTACAGTTTTTTTTTTACAGTTAGATTGGAGGTGATGCTTCCTAGATCAGCAGTTCTCAAACTTTAGCATGCATCAGAACCACTTGGAGGGTTTGCGGAAATAGAGATTGCTGGGCGCCACCCAAGAATGTTGATTCAATAGCTGGAGTGGGGCCCAAGGATTTGCATTTCTAACAAATTCCCAGGTGATCCTAGTACTGCTGGTTCTGAGACCACATTTGTGAGGATACCACCAAGAAGACGGCCATCTGCAAACCATGAAGAGGACACTGAATCTGCTAGCACCTTGATCTTGGCTAGCACCTCCAGAGCTGTGAGAAATACATTTCTGTTGCTTAAGCCACCCAGTCTATGGTCTCTTGGTATAGCAGCCCAAAGGGATTAAGACAGTATTTATAGAAATTCCCAAGACATGGTATGTTTAATGAGAAAAAAGTAATAGTATGAAACTATGAGACAATAAGCTAGTAATGAGGTAATCGCAAGTGAACATCCAAAACAAAATCCAGGACTCCATTAGCAGTTTTGAACTAACTTCTGCTTCTTAGAATAGGAAAAAATGAGCCCCAAATGTAAGAAAGATTAGCTTCACTCATTCATAAGTGGGACCTGAACATTAATCATATTAGCACAAGGGAGGGATCAGCAGTTACTGATCACCGCTAGGGGAGGGAGAGAAGGAGGAGAGTTATTACACAAAGGGTACCTGGTCCTTTACCAGGGGGAGTAAGGGTTGGAGGCCCAAACTTCACCTGTATGCAGCCTACTTGTGTAGTCAATCCTTACTTGTACCCCACATCTCTATAAAAAAATAACAATGCCGGGCTCGGTGGCTCAGCCTGTAATCCCGCGCCTTTGGGAAGCTGAGGTGAGTGGATTGCCTGAGCCCGCGGGTTCGAGACCCGCCTGGGCAACTTGGCGAGACCTCATCTCTACAATAAATCAAAAAATTAGCCAGGTGTGG
>CAUYQG010142103.1:0-20875 GCA_963574415.1 Tarsius wallacei
GAAGTTGAATAGATTACCTGGGTGAAGGAATCATGTTCCAGGCAAAGGGACATAAAGATTTATACAGACCAGATGCAGTGGCTTAGGCCTATAATCCCAGCACTTTGGGAGGCTGAGGCGAGAGGATTGCCTGAGCCCATGGGTTCGAGACCAGCCTGGGCAACATGGTGAGACCTCGTCTCTACAATAAATCAAAAAATTAGCCGGGCGTGGTAGTGCGCGCCTGTAATTCCAGCTACTGGAAGGCTGAGGCGGAAGGATCGCCGGAGCCCAGCAGGTCGAGGCTGCAGTGGCCGGGAGTGTGCCACTGCACTCCAGTCTGGGTGACAGAGTGAGACTCCAACTCAAAAAAAAAAATATTTAAAATATATTGTTTCTCTTCATCTCAAACTGAATGCAGGGGGCGGGGAGGGGATGATAAATTCTCATAAAAATAAAAACTGCAGGAAAGAGACTTTCTATGATCATAAGCAGAGATAACTTTGATTCTCCCACTCAGGACTGTGATCCCTCTTGAAGTCACCTGGTGGATACTGCCCTCAGACACATTTGCCGGACAATGTCCTCCTTGTGGCCACTTCTTTAGGGCAGAATAATCGACTGGTTAAGAAGCCAGCATTTCTATGAAGGCCCTCACTGACATCTCCACCTCCGAACCGACTGCTTTTGCTGTGGTTTCGTCTCTGCAACTTCCTGTTGGGTGTTCATGAGACACACACACCAATACTTAAAAACGAACACACACTGTCTCCTCATCTATAAAATTAGGACTAGAAGATCTCAAAGGATCTTTTCCCACCAAAAAGCCACTTGGATTCACCCTCGGTCCTAAACTGGCTTCTCTTGGGAACTTCCCCACTATGAAACTAAACAAAAAGCACAAAGGCCCTACCTAGCAAACAGTGTACGCAGCTTCTTGTTCTGTCCCTGACAATGGCATTACAGGTGGGTGGGTGGGGGGAGGGGGTGTCTCCAAAGATTAGAAATACGTCCACATCCACAAGTCCCCTGCAATAATTCAACAAAGAAATTCAACGTGTGACTTGCCCGCCGGGAGCCAGGCTCGCTTGGGCAGCACGGCGGGGTCGCCGCTGCTCTGCGGGCCGCCGGCCGCCGGCCGGGAGGGCCGGCCTTCTGGGGCTGCTGCTGCTGGCCCTTCTTCGGCCGCCCCGCGCTCTGTGCGCGACCGGGAAAGGAGCCCCGCAGCCTGGGCGCGGCGTCGCCGCACTCGGTTAAGGCGGGCGGTGCCGGGAGGACGGGCGGCGGTGCGCCGCAGGGGCAGGCACGGGCGCACCTGCCGGAGGCCGAGAGCGGAACCGGGCCGGCCGAGGCGCGGGAGGCTGAGGGCCAGCAGGCGCGCGTCCTGGCGCAGCCGCTGCGCGTCGGGGCTCCCCCGCGCCTCCGACCCGCGCCTCCGACCCGGCTCTGGGCCCGGACGACCACCCCGCCGCGCCCGCCGCGCAGCTCGCCCGTGCCGGGTCCGCGCCCGCCTTGGCCGCGCCCCCCACCCAGCCCAGCTCGTCCCCGCGCCCGCCCCGCCGCTGCGCGCCAACCCCAGCGCCCAGTCTACGACGACGGCCCCGCGGCTCGGATGCCGAGAAGGCTGGCGACGAGACACCCGACGTGGACCCCGAACTGCTGAGGTCCTTGCTGGGGCGGATCCTCGCAGGAAGCGCGGACCCCGAGGCGGTGGCCGCCCGCGCCGCCTCCGCGGACCAGGATGTGGGCCCCGAGGTGCCCCCCGAGGGCGCGCTGGGGCGCTGCTGCGCGTGGCACGCCTGGAGACCCCCGCCCCCAGGCGCTCGCACGTCGCTTCCTGCCACCCTGAGCACCGCCGGGATGCTGCACGCCCTGGGACCCAGGAGCATCCCCGCCACCCTGCCGCCTGGACTGCTCCCACCAGCACGTCCAGAGCAACTTAACCCGGCCAGACCTCCGACCCAAAGATCCCCAACCCCGGCCCCACAATAAACACCTTCTGAAGCAAAAAAAAGAAACTCAACTTGTGTTAAACTTTCTCAAAACTGTAAATATCATATTACCTTTTAGAGGAAGGCATTTCCTTTCATTTAGGAGGCATTTCTTCTAAGTTTACTTATTTGGAGCTTCAAGAGGTGCTTTTAATTTTAATATTTCAGGATTCAGAGAACACATCCATATGAATCCCATCCAGACCTTCAGGAACTCATACTTTTTTAAATGCAAGTGCTGCCTGGTGATGCCCACGTTGGCCAAAATTTTCTTTAGCAAAAACTACCAAATAACTTGAATAATAGGTTTCTTTTGCTATGCTATAAGTACTTTTTATGGTTTTATAAAGTTTTTCCCAAAGTTAATTACCAGCTGTTTATTAGGTGCACTTAATGGAGTCTCCAAATTTCACTTTCACTTCTATGGCAAATTCTTCCTTATATTAATCCACTCCTCTCTCCTTACCATGGGTGAGGAGATGAGTTTATTGAATATGGGACTGTCCCATCCGACAGCAATCCCAGAATGAACATTTTTATTTCTAAGTCTCACTCTGAGCCTGAATTCACAAAGACAAATTCTACCACAGCAGATGAAGCGCCTATCCAGAGGATTCTGGAAAAACAGGATGGCTTTCCCTTACAGCATCCTCAGGCCCTCCAGAAACTGCTTCAGAGCAAATCACTCACTTGGCCCACTTCATTCTACCACCATTGTTTTAGTTAGGACTTGTTTCTCAACTGCCTATTTCAATCACAGAATGGCATCTGGTGGTTATGAGTCCAACTGCATAGGTTCAAATCTCACTTTCACCATTTATATGACCTTGGTAAATTATGTAACCTAACTTCTGTTCCTCATGATTAAAATGGAGCCACGGACAGCACTCACCTCATGTAGCTGTTATAAGGATTAAATAAGTGGTGACTATAAAGTACTCGGCACAGTGCCTAGAACAGAGCAAGTGTTTCACAAATACTATTATTAGTGTTATTGCTCTCAACAGCTTCTCAACTGATCTCCTGCTACAAGGTTATCACCCTCTACCAATTCATCTTCCATGCTACTGCTAGGGGGCACTTTGAAAAAAAATTTTTTTTTTGAGTTGGCGTCTCACTCCATCGCCCAGACTGGAGCGCAGTGGCCGCTCCTGGCCACCGCAGCCTCGACCTGCTGGGCTCCGGCATTCCTTCTGCCTCAGCCTTCGAAGTAGCTGGAACTACAGGCGCGCGCTACCACGCCCGGCTAATTTTTTTGATTTATTGTAGAGATGAGGTCTCACCAAGTTGCCCAGGCGGGTCTCGAACCCGCGGGCTCAGGCAGTCCACTCACCTCAGCCTCCCAAGGCGCGGGATTACAGGCTGAGCCACCGAGCCCAGCTGAAAAATATTTGATTATAAAATACATATTTTTTTATAGAAAATTCAGAAACCATAAGGGAGAAGTCACCCATAGAGAAAACCACTGTTGACATATTTCCTTCTAGTCTTTTTTCTAGTTTTTTTTAACTTAGTGAGCTGATCATTTATATATACTGTTTGTTTGGCTGTTTTCGCTTCAGCTTTTTTCTATAATTTAACATTTAACAGCACAAGGTAGGTCTGGTTCTACTTCTTTGCTTAAAATTAGGTGTAAAAGTTTTGTTTATATTAAATACAAATAAAATACAAACTGGAGTAATAAATAATGGACAGTGATGGGAATGATGGGAACCTCTGATCCCCTCATCTCTTGCCCATTGTCCCTGCCCCTCCCCGTGTGCCAAGGCAATACCTGCCAACACTGCCATTTGCCTCAGGCTTTCTCTGATGCTGACAGCCTATTGCATGCGTGTCTGCTCACTGACTTCAGGCTGAGATATACCCTCTCTGGTGGGGACTCCTCAGGTCCAAGGAATGCAGAACACTGAGGTTTCAGGTCCATCCCTGCAGAGAGCCTTCCATCCTGCAAGCTTCCTCCTTGCTGCCCCTAAGAATGTGCTGATGCACCCTTAACCTGAAGGGGCTGCCTTCTTGCCTCTCCCCATCTGTGCTCACTACATTTTTCAAGGCCCAGCTCTGAACAAGAGTTTCCTAAATAAACCTTACCCTCCGTGATGACAACAACAACCAAGCCTGCTGTTACAGGGCACTCTCAGAATTTAGCCACTGCCACGTGACAGCACAGGCCTTGGAGGAAGAAGGCACTCAGCAGACAATCACTGAATGGGTGACTGAATATTTTATCTGTTTACTTTGTCTTCTTAAGTAAACCGCAAAGTGCTCCAGTCATGAGCCATTTCTCTTAATGTTTACCCTTACTGGTAGTTAATTACTGGTAAGCTATCAATAAATGATAAAAGAACAGCCAACAGTTTTCTTCCTTTAAAAAGGTGTCTTTTTGCTTCTTTGTTTTTAACTTCCTTTTCTTGCCTTATTTGACTTGATGGTTTGTTTTTTGTTGTTGTTGTTGTTTTTGAGTTGGAGTCTCACTCTGTCACCCAGGCAGTGGCTCAATCATAGCTACCAGTTTCAACCTGCTGGGCTCAGCCTTCTGAGTAGCTGGGGCTACAGGCACACGTCACCACACCCAACTAGTTTTTTTATTTGTCGTAGAGACCAATCTCACCACATGGCCCAGGCTGGTCTTGAATGCCTGGGCTTAGTCAATCCTCTTGCCTCGGCCTCCCAAAGTGTTGGGACTACAGGTATGAGTCACCTCACCCTGCCTGGACTTGATAACTTTGATAACAGTTAACACTCTTGTGCCAGACGTGGTTTTAAGCGCTTTACACATATTAACTAATTTAATCCTTACAACAGCCCGAGTGAGGTAGGTATTATTAACATTTACATTTTGTATATGGGGAAATAGAGATACTGACAGGCTGCATAAGATGCCTAAGTGTGCCCGGTTAGTAAATGATGGCATTGGAATTCAAATTTTTTTAAAAAAACTAGTTTAACCAAACATCATATCCATATAATTCAATCCAACAATTAAAATATTTACTAAGGATCAATTAACACTAGGTAAGATATTTCCTATCTTCGAGAAGGAGAAACAAGGTACTAAACACAGACAGATGGGGCAGACACAAACGCACTGAGAGAAGGGGCAAGGGGATCCAGTTCCTGTGATCAGAACAAACTTCCCCCCATAAGCAGGGAAATAAGGGGGTCTTCAAAGTCATCTCTAAGAATGAACAGAGTTAGTGGGAACCACAATGTAAAAGCAGACCTGTGAATGTCTGGCAGGACCTTCCACATCTGTTCACCCCCACATAGAAGCACTGGGGCCAACTTTTCCTTGTTCCCCAAGCAATTCCTTGTCACCGACCTCTCTGCTTTGTCTGGTGTAACTGAAGTGGACATAACAGCTCAGCTCCTTCCCATTGACTGGGATATAGCATCCCAATCCCAACAAGTCACACACTTTACTTGACATTTACACATTTTAACAAGCAGAGAAGACAGTCTTTTTCTAAGACCCGTTTGTGTATCATAAAATCACAAGAACCCAATATACTCTTAGCCAGCATCACTCTTTTTCCGTCAACATCTGAAACACATGTATCTTTTACAGAACACTCCATAAACAGAGCGTGAGAGCCAAGAGTGGACCCAGAGTTTACCACTGCCCTGGGGACCTCCTCTGAGAGAGTGCACATCCAAGGGGGCAGTCCTCAGAGGCCCAATCCCTGCTTTTATTCCAGAGGCAAGGCTTAGAAGCTGACTGGACCCCTCAGCACTCTTAAGCACGACCTGTCTGCTAACTACATTCAGCCCGTAATTCAGACCCTGATCTGGTCTCTAAGTCACTTCAAACTAGCATGCCCAAAGGGAACTCATCTCTTCTCCAAATCTGTGTTCTCAGTGAGTACCACCACCCCCAAGCAGAGACCTGAGGTGTCCTTATCCCCTCCTCCTGAGAGACCTTCCAACAACCCCTCCCTGCTTTGCTCCCTCTGCTACCCACTCTTTCAGGCCAGGGCCTTGTCACTTCCCGCCTGGCTCAGGACAACACTGACTTACGGTTCTCCTGCCAATCTTTGCTCCCCCCTACAAGCCAAGAGAGTCTTTCAAAAGCAGGAGGTGACAGAGCATTGCATACTTTAAAACCCTCAGGAGTTCACTATTACCTATGGGATCAAATCAAACTCCTGATTAGAGGTCCCTGGGCCCTGCACGATCTGGCCCCAGCCTTCTCCCCTCCCCCCACCCTAACCAACCTTTTGTTCACCCCCACACATACCCAACTCCTTTTGCTCTTGACAGACCAAGAACAGTCCAAATAAGTCCTCCCCTCACAGCCACTGAGCTGTTGTTCAAGCTCCTCCTCTTCCTAGAATGTATCCTTTCTACCTGATGGCCCTGGAAGGCTCAGCACAAGCATAACCTCCTACAAGGAAGGCCTCCATGATGCCTTCAATCCCATCTGTATGACAAAGCACCTATATCCACCTCTACTGATGCAGCAGCATACACCCATAGTACCATATCAGTTTTCTTTAGCCTACGAGCTCATTTTTGCGTTCCCAGGATCCAGTGTGGCGGTGGGCACACAGCTGATGTTTGCCAAATGAAAGAGCCCACAAATCCAAGCCCAAAAGGCCACAGCCTTTTGCCCTTCCCTGACACCCAGGTGGACTTACCGACACAGTCACAGGTGGGGAACTCGGCCTGGGCTCTCTTGGCAGGCGTGTCCAGCAGACTCTTGGTGGGTGTGTCCAGGTACTTAAGAGGTGACTCCAAGAAGCCACTGAGGGTGGGTGTGAGTGGGTTCTCAGCCTTGGTGGGTGTGGCCTCCTGGCCTCCCTCCTCTGAATGGAAACAGGTGGTTGAAAGCACAGTCACAGCCCCCGAAGACTCGATCTTGATTTGCTTGGGGGAGCGGGTAGCAAAGGGGCTCTCGGGGGCTGGGAGACACGTTGGCTGGTTCTCAGGGTCCTGAATGGGCACAGAAGGGGGGCCGGGAAGCCCAAAGCTATCCCCAAATTCAGCCTCAAACTGTCGGATGAGCTCTTCCAGCTTGTCATCGGCAGGGGGAAGAGGGCCGGTGGAGCCTGGCTGCAGGGTTGCCATGGGGCTGGGGGACCTCATTTCCTGAGTAGGGGGCAGCAGGCTGTCCCCGGAGGGACTAGGTGCAAATAGCGCAAGAGAAGGTTCTGGGGGCAGGGGGACAGTCGAGACCTGTGAGGCAGGGGGAGGAGCAGGTGGGTACACCTGCACCTCCTCGGAGGTTGGGGACCGCAGCCCTTCCAGGATGATCTGCCGGATGGGTGGGAAGAGGGGCTGTGCTTCCCGGGGCCTGGACTTCTTGATCTGAATGGGCTTCCGGACACCGGGCTTGATCCCAGGGGCAGCCTTCTCTGCTCCCACGGGACCTCCGGCTGTTGCAGGGGGCTTCTTCTTCTTCTCCTTGGGTGGTCTGTCTGGAGGCCGTGGGGCCTGCGAGCTTGGTGGGGCCCACCAGCCGGGAGCAGGAGGCTCTGAGGGAGCGGGGAAGGCGGCGTCGTGGGCCTGTTCCAGGAAGAGGCTGCGCTTGTGGTGCAGGTGCTGCTGCAGGGCGGTCTGGGCCTTCTGGTGGACATCGGGCTCAGAGGGTGGGGGAGGAGCCTCCCTCTGGAGAGCAGGGGCTGGAGAGGGGGCCGGAGAGGAAGAGGGCCCCTCCACCTTGACCTTGGGCTTGGAGGGCAGGGCCTCAGGCCGCTTAAACACTGACTGGATGTAATCACTGGCACTGCCCAGCAACTGTTCCAGTTCAGCCATGGGGTCGGGGCTGGGGCGGGGCATGGGCCAGGAGCTTCGGGGAGTTGCTGGCGGGGTGTCGGTGCCCCAGGCTTCGGGAAACTCAGTTCTCGGAGTGGCCGGAGGGAAGGCAGGGCTGTCAGGAGCAAAGGACGGGTGTTCTTCACTGGGAACCACAGGCCACGAGGGCGTCCGAAGGTAAGACTGGGGAGATCTGAAAGGGGCAGGAGGGGACAAGGCCTCAGGGAGGGGACAAGAAGCCTGGGGGGTGGAATGAGAAGGCTGGGGAAGGGCGGAAGAGAGCTGTGTGAGGGCCTCGATGGCGATGGCGGTCTGCAGGCTGATGTTTTTTTCCTTGGCGATGCTCAGGGCACTCTGGGACAGGGGCAGGGCACTCTGGGACAGGGGTAGGCCCTCTGGGGGAGGTAACTGGGGGGTCTCAGAGCTGAGGAGCGGCCTGGTGCTTGGTGCTGGGAGGCCAGTCTCACCAGGAGGCAGAGGCCCTGGGAGTCTGGGCCGCTCCTCCCCTCCTTCCATGACCACAGACTTGATCTTCCCCTCCAGCCACTCGAGGTAGTCAGGACACTCAGGGCCATCGCAGTTGCAGTTGGGTGGTTTCATGCCATGCCGTGCAAGGGCCAGTGCTGCCTGCAATGTGTCAAGGTCTTCGCTGCCAGCGGCGGAGCAGCTCTCGGGCCCTGGCCGGGGGCCCCTGTTGTTCCCAGCCTCACGACTCATCTCACGGTTGAAGGTTTCATAGAGCCGGGTGCTAAGGGCCCCATAAGAGGACACAGCTTCGGCCACAGCCGAAAAGGCCACCAGATCGTGGGCATCTTCCAGGCGAGCGGTATGAGCTGGGCCTGGGGCAGCCTCCCAGTCGGGCTTTTGGTCTACCCGCCAAGGACCCCCAGCACCCAGCAGATTGGGTCCGGCGGGCTCTCTAGCACCATTGACCGGCGCCCCTGTGGCGCTTAGTGGCTGGGAGTCCCCATGGTATACTGGCCCTGAGTCCATCTGACCTGGAACAGGTCCATCAACTGGGCTGAGCTCTGAGCCTGTCTAAAGAGAGAGAGGGAGGGGAAAAAAGGGAAAAAAAATGAACCATGCTATTTGAAAAGCATCTCTGCTTCACACCACTCAGAAGCACATCTAACCCTGGCTTTTCTTGCAAATCCTCTCTCTGCTACTTCTCAAACCTCAGTTCACCTTCCCATGTCTCCGTTCCCCGGCTAGCTTCACCAGCAGGAATGGAAAGAAGATCCTAATGTGAGATTCTCAATGTTACTCAGACCCTCTTAGAGCCTCAACTGACCACACTACTGAGACTCTCCTGAAACCAAGGAAACAAAAGTCCTTAACGCACAATGACCAAAGTCATACAGTATGCTTATTTTGTTTTTTGTCAAGAGCTAACCAAGTCTGCATATAACCATGTGCCCTAAGCATGAAACGTGTGTCTATCAGGGTAGGGAAAGAGTAGCTTTGATTAACAAATTCAGCTTGGACCACGGGTCGGCCATGGCTTCCTAATGGGAAGAAACCAGTTTCTCTCTCTGTTACCGTGCTCACTTAAGCCCAGGCTGAGCTCAGAGAGCTGGCGACAGACCACATTCCCACACACAGCCCCAGGCCTGAGGGAAACACTGATGATTTGGCACAGCCTGTGTTTAGCCCCATGCCGAGCCAGTCATGCCAATGACAAGCAAGTTGCTCCTCAGAGAAAGATTCAGGCTGCTCCCCAAGCCCAGGATGCCCTGGCGATATACACTTAAGATGTCCACAGAAGCACACAAGAGAGGAGGGTCTGAGAGGAAGGGGGCTAGTACAGCAAGTTAAAAGTGAATACAAAGATGTGAAATTGACTTTGCAGGTTCAGCCCTCAGGAAAGGGAAGTTCTCCCTCACTGTAGAATACCAAGAAAAAACATAAAATGACCGATTTAGAAAGTCAGCAGTGGTAGCAGGTGAAAGCTTGATGAGACACAGAACAGATGCATAGCACCAAAGCACCTCCTCAAAACTCCTTAGTTAGAATAGTAACTTTATAGTGGAGAGATCTGGTGAACACCACTTTAACCCAATGACCAAAGTCAGCAATGGCAGCAATACTGGGACAAATCAACATCACACACTTCTTGAGGACTTAACACCACTCACCCAGACTCCTGCCGAAATGTTAACTTGAATCTAACCATGAGGCCATAAAAGATAAACCAAATTGAAGTACATTCTAGAAAGTACCCGGATTGTTCCCTTCAAAAATTTCTAAGTCAAAAAGGCAATCTCTTTTAACTTACCCAAGACCCACAGCTAACTGCATGTTCATGGATTAGATCTCAAACTGGGAAAAAATGGCTATAAAGTATATTACTGGGACTAGTGATGAAATTTGTATATGGACGTGAATAAGAGACAGTAAGTCTCCTACATATAAACTTTCAAAGATGCGAACATGCATTCACATGTCCAATCATGTAAGTAGATCACATGTCTGGCATACATTGTCACGTGCATGCATGCATCCTCTACACGCGGTTGTACTTTTGTGAACTTTACCATACAGTAGTATATAGAGTACAGTAGTACAGTATCTTTATTTCAAGCCCAGGATGTCTGAAAGCAAGTGTAAAAGCAGTGGTGACGTAGCTGGTACTATATAGCCGATTGTATTGGTTGGGTACCCAGGCTAACTTTGTTGGACTTACAAGCAAATTGGACTTAAGAACATGCTCTCAGAACAGAACTCATTCATATGTAGGGGACTTACTGTAGTCTGTCAATCTTAATCTTCTTGACTTGGATCATTAGAGAATGTCCTGGTCCTCAGGACACACACACTGAGGTATTAAGGAGTAAAGGGACACAGTACAGACAGCCCATGACTTAAGATTTTGACTTTGTGACATGCATTCAGTAGAAACTACACTTCAATTTTTGAACTGCGATCTCTTCCTGGGCCAGCGATACTCTCCTCACGATGCTGGGCAGTGGCAGGAGCCTCAGCTCCCAGGCAGCCACGCGATCACGAAGGTAAACAACGAATACTCTACAGTGCACTGTGTTGCTGGTGTTCTGTATTTTTGCATCCCGTCATGACTATAAAATGCCATTTTTGACTTATCATTCAAATTTATGACGAGTTTATTGGGATGTAACCCAATCACAAGTCAAAGAGTATCTGTATTTCCAATTTACTCTCAAAAGGTTCAGAAAAGTAATATGCAAATATAAAAATACATACATTTAGGGAAAATGATAAAGCAAATGAGGCAAAATGTACACATTTTGAGTATGTGGGAGGTCCCAGGTACTATCTTGCCACTTTTCTATAAATTTCAAAATTTAATCAAAATAAAAAGCTAAAAAAGAAATTGGTCCCTCAGGTAGAACACCAAGTGTTTCTTAAGTAGATGACTAAAATGATGCTAGTCCTAAAACTGCCAGACAAGGCCATCGTGGACTCCAAAGTGGTGGTGGAAAACTAGGATTTGGAAACAGCCCCATGAGAGATGAGCAGAGGCCCCAGGCTACACACAGCTCCTGCCTCATCCTCATCCCTGTCCCAGTTACTGGCCACAAATTACTTTTCCAACAGGTCGTGTTCTCAGGTGTCAACGGGTTTTGTGCGTGCAGTTCTCGTTGCCAGAAGTGCCCTTCCAAGCCTCATAGAGGGGCCTCTCTGGCTCATCCTTCAAGCATTAGCTCACTCCCCTACCTAGCTGGCAGAATTATCTGTGGCTCCTTCCCCTAGGTTTCCATGACACCTCGATGAGCACTTATCACTATTATTTATTCAAGTGACTGTATCTCCCACCAGATGGTCACTCCAGCCAGGCAAGGTCCAAAATCTTAACACACAGTAACACATTCTCAGGCAAATGAATGGCCTCCCATTCCCCACTGGCCATGGAATATGCCAGCCTCTCCCTGACCTTGGTGAAGATTACCTTTCAGAAGTCTAAGAATGTGATGATCATCCAGCATACCCTTCCTTCTTTCTTAGAATCCTAAACTAGTGTGAACAACAAAGGCTGCAAAATCTGAGGTGGTCAAATCTTACATGCTTATGTATACAAGACATAGGAGCATGCATAACCAAGAGGAAACATGAGAGAGCAGCATGGACTCGCAAAAACAGTGTCAGAAAGACAAATGCCGCATAAGCTGAGGCTTCCCCAAAATGGTCATGACAACTAAAAGGGATTTAAAAAGTTATTTTTGGTGTGTGAATAAGAACAAGGCAGGACTAGGGCTCTTGGACCTCTGAATTCCCTGGGAAAGAAAATGCTTCTCAGATCACAAAGAGAAGAAAGATAACAAAGACACAGATATGAGGTAAGTGTAGCCAGCACAGATGGAGAGATTTTAAGAAAACTCTAAATTCCAGTTTCCCAACCAAGGGGTGCCACGAATACATAATCCAACCCCTGCCAGCGAGCCTGGAGGAAACTTGTCAACAGAAGGGCAAGTGTCCTTCCTAACTTCAGTCCACTGAGTTTAAAGACAGTCCCAGGTAAGATTCCTGAATGGGTAACCAAAGGAACCACAAGGAGTAAAGTTCTGAGGAAGGCCACCAACCTGCCAATATCCAACTCGTCTTAACCACTTTGTGTCATGTGGTCACTGGACCAGCAGATGGGGGAGATACCATGGCTGACAGGTCACAAAGCCGAGGGCTTCGAGCCAACTCTGTCACAGATCTGTTTTTGTTGGCTTATACAGCGTTAATGTTTTTATTTAGCCAACAATCAAAAATCAAATTTCATATGATTTTTGAAGGTCTATACTTCTACCTGGCAAATTTGTCTGCCACTGAGAAGTGGCTACCACTTACACAGATTATAACTGTTCCAGCTCACTGCCAGCTTTCCCACTCAGCACTGCCTTCTTGAAACCAAGGCTGGGGTCAGGGATTACTTATTAATTGCCTGAATTAATTATCACTTAATTCACTTGTGTTACCAGCCAAGCCCCTATAGGCTTCTGAGTTTGCAATTTGGGCTATCAATGTTCGAATTTCACAAGGTCTGCCATGACCTCTTTAAGGCCAGCTACAAAGAATTATAAGCTGAAAAGGCTGGCTCACCACTGGTTAAAGGATCATGTTCAAAGGGTACAAGTGGTATAACAATGGGGGGAAGGGTCTTTAGTGGCCTGCTATAGGGCTCTGCTCTCAGAACCGCCCTGTTCAACATTTTTATCAGTAATGATAGAGAAGACATACTTATTAAATAAGCAGATGTTGAAAATAGAAGGGATAAAGCTATGCTGAGTGACAGGACTAGGTACCAAAAGGTCAACAAGCTGGAGAGAAAAAAACTCAACAGGGTAAATGGGGTCTCATAGTTAGGCCCCAAACCCCATCTGTGCAAAGTGAAGATGGGAGAAGCACTTAACAACAGGAGCAGTTCAAATGAAAACATCTTAGGAGTTGGGGGGTAAAACACAGAGAGTTGATGGCACATGCAATATGATGTGATGGCAGTTTCAGAGGGTCTTATAACCCATGGTTTTCTCAACTTGTTTGACTACAATTCACAGCAAGAAATAAATTCTACACTGTGGTCTACTAGGTACTTACATGAGACAAGTCTTACAAAATAGTATTTCACCTTACTGGATGCACTAATATATTTTTCTTTCTTCTTTCCTTTTTTTAATTTTTCAAATGCAGGTTACAACCTTCTAAGTTGATTTCTCAGTCCACTAATGGGTCCTGGCCCATCATCTGACACAGACAGCTCTGCCATGACCTGAACAGGATCTGTAGCACAGGCATTGGCAGCCCTGCTCTGTCCCACACAGTCTCTACCTGAACACAGGCTGCACCCTCTGGGGACAAGGAAGAGAGTGAGCATGACAGTTAAAACCGCAGGAGGAATGGGTCCCTTCTGGCTGTGAAGAAGACAAAACTCAGAAATTCTTTGAACATCCGAAGGCCTACTGTTTGGGGAAAGAATGTGACTGGTTTTGAGTGGCTGTAAGGGGTAGAATTAAAAAATAGGTAATGCTGTAGAGAGAAGAACTTAGGCTCCATTTAGGGAAGTTTTCTTAATACTTAGAGATACTAAAAAATGCACTGAACCCAGTCCTCTTACCAACCAGGAAGAGACAAGTTTTTATCATTGGAAATGATAAAAGGAAACCAAGCAGTTATTTGGCAATTATTGGCATAGAGGCAGGACAATGCTGGAAGAGGATGGAGGCCAGTTGAGGCCTTTCAAAGTCCCAGCTCAGGCACACCCAGTTCTAAAACTCTCCACTTTCACCTCCATTCTCATTCCCCTGGGGCTCCAGCCAACATCCCTGTGAGGATGCCCCTAAATGCCTGCTTTCTGTCTGGACTTTTCAACTGTCCTCCAGCTAGCTCCAACCCCTAGATCGTGCTATAATAAGCCCAAGGAGAGCAAGCCTGACCAAACAGAACTCTCCCTCCCATGTGCAATGGCTCCTTTTCCAACTTCTCTACTTTTCCACTCACCAACGTTCCTAACCCAAAAGTTACCCATGTTCTTCCAATGTACCCAGTTATCAGATCCAAATAATTTATTTTTCTTATTTTTATTTTTTGAGTTGGAGTCTCACTCTGTCGCCCAGGCTGGAGTGCAGTGGCCGCTCCCGGCCACCGCAGCCTCGACCTGCTGGGCTCCGGCGATCCTTCCGCCTCAGCCTTCCAAGTAGCTGGAATTACCGGTGTGTGCTACCACACCTGGCTAATTTTTTGATTTATTGTAGAGATGAGGTCTCGCTAAGTTGCCCAGGTGGGTCTCGAACCCGTGGGCTCAGGCAATCCACTCACCTCAGCCTCCCAAGGCGAGGGATTACAGGCTGAGCCACCGAGCCCGGCTTAGATCCAAATAATTTATGTGAACTGGCCCTCTATTCTGTCTCCTCCCTTCCTAATCTCTCTCTCTCTCTCCTTCTCTCTCTCTCTGTGTTTGTGTGTGTGTGTGTTTTAACTGTCCCACCTGACACTGGATCCTTTAAACAACTCTATGGCTCCTAAGTTTCCTCTCCCACCACACACACTCTTTTCTCTACCTACAATCTCTGTTATTGAACATACCTTAACCTCCCTTGAGACTCCCAGTCACCAACTTCATAACTCCTGCTCACAGTTCACCCTGTTTTCAGCCTTCAGATTTTGCAAATGCCATGTGTATGCATCAAGTGCTTAGTATGTGTGGCAGACTGTTTTCCAAAGATGATCACTACAATCCCTCCATCTCACATACTCTTCCTAGTTTGTGACTTTAGCACTTCTCCCATGGAGAGGTGGGGTCTATGTTCCCTTCCCTTCAACCTAGGAGGGCTTATGACAATGGTAGAAGTGACACTATTAAGATTTTCAAAGCTAGATCATAGAAAGCAACAGAGCTTCTGTGTGGTTCTCATGGGACACTCATTCTTGGAGCCCAGCCACCATGCTGTAAGGAAGCCCAGGCCATGTGGAAAGGCCACATGTAGGAGTCAGCTGACATTCCCAGCTGAGGTCCCAGTCAACAGCTGCCATCAATTGCCAAGTGTGTGGGTGAAGGAGCCCTTCGAGGATTCCAGCACAGTTGTCAAGCTACCTCCAGCTTTTAAGCCTTCCCAGTTGAGACCCCAAACATCAAGGAACAGACACAAACTACTTAGGCTGTGGCATTTCTGACTTCTAATGCACAGAATCCGTGAGCATGATAAAACAACTGTTGTTTTATGCCACTAAGTTTTGGGGTGGTTTATTACCCAACAATAAACCAGACTGTATATTTCAGGAACCTTGAGAAGCTTATAAGATGAAAGGAGAGAAACAGGCCTATAAATAAATGCCCTAAGCGTGTCAGTGATGTGAAAGCAGTATATCCCTGGGCTGGCCAGAGCAAAGTACACACTACTATCTGGGAAGGCAGGTACGTGGGTGTGTCCAGAAAGATTTCATCTCAAAGAAACCTTTGGGTTGAGGCCAGAGAGAGAGAGAGGTATTTTGAAAGAGGGGGGAAAAGGAGAAATCCCAAATGGAAAGAACAGCGTGTGCAAAGGCACAGGATCACAATAAGGCCTGGTGGGCTTGGAGATGAGTGAGGCGTGAGTGTATCCTGGTCATAAAGCTGGGGGAGGCAAGTGTGTGGACTGCAGCCTCACAGCCTGAACAACAGAGAGACTTACATCTCAGGAGGGGCACCCGAGTGTCCCTGAAGAGGACAGACTACAAGGTCCAAGGCTGGTGACCCAAAGACCAGTTTGGAGGTTAATGAAATTACCCGGGTCGGGGTTGGGCATGGTGGCTCACGCCTGTAATCCCAGGAGGGGAAGACTGCTTGAGCCCAGGAATTCGAGACCAACCTGGGCAACATAGCGAGACCTCACCTCTACAAAAATAAAGTAAAATTGGGGGGAAAAATTTGCCTAGGTCATTGACACTAAGGGCTTGAACTAAGGCACCAGCAGAGAGATGGGGATGAAACGTGGTTATGGTGGTAAACTATTAAATGCAGGAGGCGAAACTAGTAAGAGAATCAACCCCTTCTTGATAGTCCTCCTTGACAAGTCCTACCCACTACAGGTCTGTCCCAGGGTCTGCAGTCACTGTGTATGGCCACATTTTGTTAGAGATCTTTTCGTACGAGTGTCTGACCAACCACATTGTGGGCTCCTAGGGACAAGGCTTTAATCATAGAACCTAGCAGAGAGTCCCTGGGATATGTTTGAAAAGATCTGTCACTTCTTCCTTCTAAGGGATCTGGTTGGTACAGACCTCATCACCCCTGTACTCTGAGAGGACAACCCATGAAAATTCTAGGTAGGAAGTCATCTCTCTGCCATGATAGCACCCATGCATGCATGGCAGAGGCTTACAAAGACTGTTGAGTGCCATCAGAAATGCCTTTGCCACAAAGGACTCAGAACCTGGCAACAGATCTCAAAACAGCCCACCCCCCGCCTACCCGCCACAGAGAGGCCTTCCAAAGATGCTGGTGCTACCCCTTCTAGGTACAAAACCCCTCCCTGCCCTTGCTGGGACTCTCACACCAAACCCCTGTCAGATCTCTTCTCTGTCTCACAGTATCACTGAGAGGCCCCTCAGTGATAATCTATCCTAGGCCAGGTCCTCCTCAAGTTGGGGGTGTGCTCCTATCATCCATGGGCAGCAGGGATTTGTTACTGGAAGGCAGAGAGGTGATAAACATTACTCAGGTAGAGAAAATATCCTTCTTAGGTCCAGAAACAGACCTAACTCCTCACTCTGTATCATGAAGAGTTGATGTGTGCACACGACATTGCCACCCTGCCACAATTCTCACCTTTAGAGGCTCCATGTCTTCCTCCAGGGGCCCAGGAACTTCTGGAATGTTGCCCTGCCCCCTGCCTAGTCAGGACTCCCAAGGTCCTACCTGCCTCCTCCCCTATGGTCCACTCCCTTCTTAGGCTCCCAAACCCCCACAGCTGGTCCCCTCAACATCTGCAGGTATTCAACAGCAGTAGCCTGCCCTCCCCACCTGAAGGACCCCAGAGCCCCCCGGATGCCAGGCAGGTGGAAAAGTATGGAACTCCACTCCCCAAATACCTCATTCAGTCAACAATGCAGTGAGAGGTGAAGAAATGACACCAGGTTTCCTAAAGCTCGCCTGACTCTCAACACATTGAAATCAGATCAGCACATTTTCCGCTAAAGGGCAGTAAGAGGGGAGAGGGAAGATAAAGAACAGACAAAAGAGCAAAGTCTTCATTGACCACACCTTCTTAGTGCCTCTAAGAAAGGGGAAGTTAGAGGAGGAACAGAGTCCAGAGGGCTGTTCCGCTGACCATCAGCAGTTACACACCACATTAGAAGAACCACACCCAAGAAGGTGTTTTTGGCCAGAATGAACGAGTCTACTGTCAACCTCAGCAGAGCCCAGTGGCCCATCCTCTGCAGTGCAATCTCCAGCAGCAAATCCTCACAAGGCTTCAAGAGAGTGGTGGTTGCTCCCCACCCCACTGGCCAGTATACTCCTCCCAGTACTTTCCCAACCACACACATCACCGGCCCAGCTCCTCTGATCCACAGCAGCTGTTCAAGGGCTTGAACTTTCCAGCCTCATCCTTTCCTCAGCCCTAGAGTTCAACATTCACCTCCTCAAGAGCCCAGTTCCTTCCTCTCTGCTACCAAATGGATGGTCCCATTCCTTCTAACAGCAAATGGGTCGTATATATGGCATGTTCTGTCTAGAGGTGATCAATTATTCATCTCTTAAGAGGATTCTCTCCTCCTGAGATTTACTGATGAAACCAATTTGTGAACGTAGAGAGAGACTTTTAGGGAAACCCTCGCAGAAGAGGTGCACATCTGCCTGTTTTTGTAGGAGTGCATGAGTGCATGTATATGCACTGGCTAGCCCAGTTATGTGTCTGCAGCCCTCTTTGCAGACAGCAAATCCAGGAGGGCTATGTCTAACTTCCTGAGACCGCCATGTGTTAGCAGAGGGTGTTCTTGTATGAGATGGGGGAGGTAGTTGTTCCTGTGATTACGACACACATTATCAGTAAAACATTATGAAATCTGATTTTGCTCCTACAGCAAAATGGACAGATACAGATCTTTCCAAAAGCCAAAATGGGCCTAATTTCCTGAGGTCATCATTCCTGGCAGAAGCAACAGGACTAGTGACTGTTCATCTCTCTGACCTAATTAATGTGGTTTCAAGGAAGAAAGAAAAAGGAGAGGAGGAACCAGGAAAAGTCACTACAGAGCTCTAATGGAATACCCTTATAATAGGCTGAGTATGATGCTAATCACTGCACATTCGTTTATCTCACTTAATCATCACAAACTCCTACAAGTACAAGGCAGAGATCACAGATGAGGACACTAGACACACAGAGATTAAGTAATGTTCCCAAGATCACAAAGCAATGCAGAAGAGCACAGCCATTTTTAACCACCAAGTACTCTCAATTTCACCTCTGGAAGTATAAAAATAAATAAGCCAACAGAAGAAATGAAAAAGTTACATGTGCCGAAGGTTTTCCCTGAAGCAATAGTAAATAGCTACAAACCACCTGAGTGGCCCAATAGGGGAGTGGTTTTAATATATTATATTTCCTTTTCATGAGAAGGAAATAGGGAATAAACATATGAAAAAAACACTCAACTTAATTAGTGGTCAGAGAAATACAAATCAAGATCACAGTGAGATCCCATTTTTTAGCTGGGCACATGCCTATAATCCCAGCACTTTGGGAGGCCAAGGCAGAAGACTCACTTGAGGCTAGGAGTTCAGGACTATTTTACACCCATCATATAGGATTTAGGGGAAAATGTTTAGTTTGAATCTTGACCCCACCACTTACTTGTGTGACCTTAACCAAGTTAGTTAACCTCTCTGTGCCTCTGTTTCCTCATCTGTAAGTGGGGAATTAATCAGTACCTACCTTACAAGGTTATTATGAAAATTAAACAAATATACGAAGAGCACTTATAACAGTATCAGTAACAAAGTAAGCACCATGAGAGGGTATTTTAGTTTAATACTAAAGGTTAAGGGAGCTTAGCAGTAACTATTTTTTATACATCACTGGCAAAAAGGAAAAATGGAACAACCACTTTGGGAAGGTCTGTGGCACTATCTTTTAGTGTTGAATATGCACGTGCCCCATGGTCCTGCAATCCACTTCTAGGGAAACTCTGTGTGCATGCATCAGGAGATATGCACACCAATGTTCACAGCAGCATTATACATACAAGTCAAGTCATGGAAATATTCTAAGTGCCCACAAATCACAGAGTGCACAATGGAATACAGCAGTGTGAATGAACGAACCACAGGAACAGGAATGAATCTCAGAAACTACACTGAGTGAAAAAAAGCAAGCCTCAAAAGACTATATTATGTTCTACTGATTCTAAAAAAGCTCAAGTAAGCAAGCAAGCAAAATTAAATGTAGTGTATAGAAATAAAACCATATATAATGAAAACCTTAAAAAGCAAGGGAATGATAAAACCAAAATTCAAGGTAATGGTGACCCCTGGGGGAGAAGAAGGAGGGGAGAGTTGTGGCGGTAGTTTCAGTCATGTTGGCAACATTCTACTTGTCTTGCGCAGGGAGCTGGCATGTGTTTATTTTATTATTATGCTTCATCTGCTTAACATCTATAAAACACTAGGTCAAGTATGTTTCAAACAATGCATAAGAAAAATTATAATACAGACATACTTCATTTTGTTGTGCTTTGCTTTACTGCACTTCACAAACACTGTTTTTTTGCTTTTCTTTTTTTACAAATTGAAGGTTTGTGGCAACCCTGCATTGAACAAATCTATTGGTGTCATTTCTCAACATGTGCTTACTTCATAGCATTTTTTAGCAATAAAGTATTTTTAATTAAGGTATACACATTGTCTTTTAGACATAATACTATTACCCAACTTAATAGACTCCAGTACAATGTAACACAACTTTTGTGTATACTGGGAAATAAAAAAATTGATATGACTAGCTGAACTGCCATATTCACTTTATTGCAGTGGTTTAGGACAGAGTCTACAATATCTCCAGGTATACCTGTATATAATATTTCTTTTGTTTTTTTAGAGACAGGGTCTCACTCCGTCACCCAGGCTGAAGTGCAGTGGTGTGATCATAGCTCACTGAAGCCTCAAACTCCTGGGCTTCAGCGATCTTCCCTCATCAGTCTCTGGAGTAGCTGGTAGTACAGATACATGCCACCATCCCTGGCTAATTTAAAAAAAGTTTTTATTTGTAATGACTGGCACTCGTTATACTGCCCAGGCTGGTTTAGAACTCCTGGGCTTAGGTGAGGCTCCTGCCTCAGCCTCCCAAAGTGCGGGAGTGCCGATGGGAGCCACTGTGCCCGGCTGTCTATAATCTTTCATCAGTCGATGTACAACTGCTTAGAATGATAAGGAATAAGAACATATAAAAACAGGGAAATATGTTAAATGAAAAAATGAAGCTCAAAAACATACTTGTACTCATTAAATGAATGCTTTCAGAGGGTTTTTTTTTTTTTTTTTTTTAGTTGGAGTCTCACTCTGTCACCCAGACTGAAGTGCAGCGGCCGCTCCCGGCCACCGCAGTCTCCACCCGCTGGGCTCCGGCGATCCTTCCGCCTCAGCCTTCCAAGTAGCTGGAACTACAGGCGCGCGCTACCACGCCCGGCTAATTTTTTGATTTATTGTAGAGATGAGG